>JASANE010001344.1:0-41161 GCA_030248225.1 Trileptium ribeirensis
CCTATATAGCGCGAGAGCTCTCCATTTTAGTCATGTAAATTTACTCGCATTTATGAACCAAAACAACAAAACTTGGTCTATTTGCTCAAAAACAACGAAGGTGTACGATTCGGGTTCCCATAGCGCGAGTAGCTATCCATTTTTAGTCATGTAAATTTATAGTTACATCTATGACACAAAAAAACAACAAAACTTGGAGGTCATTTGTCTCGAAATATCTTGCACGGAGTGTATGACCGAGGCTTTCCCCTATAGCGCGTAGTAGCTATCCATTTTAAGTCATGTAAATTTATACATTTATGACCCCAAAACCAACAAAATTGGGTCAGTCCCTGTTCTAAAACAAGAACGGTAATGATTTAACTATATAGCGCGGAGAGCTATTTACCCCATGTAAATTTACCTATACATTTACTGACCCAAAACAACAAAACTTGGTCATTTGTCTCAAAACAACGAAAGTGTACCGGTTTCACTGTATCGCGGAGAGCCATGTAAATTTATACATTTATACCCAAAACCAACAAAACTTGGTCTGTCTCAAAAAACAACGAAAAAGGGTACGTCGGTTTCCCTATATAACGCGAGAAAAGCCTATCACTTTTTAGTCATGTAAATTTATACATTTATGGCGACCCCCAAAACCAACAAAAATGGCTTTATCGCTCTAAACATCGTTGTGTAACGGCACACCTATTCCTATAAATAAGCGCACCAATAAAACGAGACGGGACCGCTGCCCGCCCACATCCCGAATTACAATTTACTCACGGCAAAGAGTACATTTCGTTACTAACAATATTTATAAAACACATACATTTTAAAGCAGCTAAACACACAGGCACCACAGCTTTCACCTACACACAACAATGAGAGTACTACACGTAACGTTTGAGGACTAGCTATATGAGCTTATGTAATTTGGATGCTAAGATTTCGTTATTACTTAAAAAATATAGTTTCGGCTTTTTCAACTTCAATACCACAAGCAGCTGTTGACGTTTTGTATCGTTGCACCATGAAAGTGTTCTGCTTTTTTTTAGGCTTTGTGAAAGAATATGCAGCTGTGGAACCAGCCGCACTAATTGTACAGTTTTATTAATATATATTGTATTGGTTCATTAATGGATACTACTGTATAGTTTTATCAATTTGTGAAATATCCAATTTATTCCACCCCCCCCCAACGCGGGGCCCCGGCGAGGTACGGAGCCCCCCCTGGACACCATAAGAGGGTCCGGCGCGAGCGCCGGACCCTCTTATAGGTCGTGCAACGCCCTCACAGCAGCGCCGCAGGCAAGGGACCCATAGGCGCCGAATCCTCCGTATCCTCACCGGTTAATTCATCTGGGGGGCCGAAGCTCCGACCCGACTAATCCCTCGGGACCTAAGACCTGGCGCTCGTATGCTTTCCATGGAATAAATTGCATATTTCACAAATTGATAAAACTATACAGTAGTATCCATTAATGAACCAATACAATATATATTAATAAAACTGTACAATTAGTGCGGCTGGTTCCACAGCTGCATATTCTTTCACAAAGCCTAAAAACAGAATTACTTCCATGACTGCTGCAACGATACAAAACGTCGAAATCTACACTGCTTGTTGGTACTGAAATTGAAAAAGCGAAAATATTTTAAGTAATAACGAATCTTAACATGCAAATTACATAAGCTTATATAGCTAGTGCTAAACGTTACGTGTAGTAGTTGCTCTCATTGTTGTGTGTAGTGAGTGAAAGCTGTGGTGCTTGTGTGTTTAGCTGCTTTAAAATGTATGTGTTTTATAAAATGTATTGTTTTGAAGTATTTATAGTGCGAAATGTTACTACTTTAGAGCCGTGGAAAGTAAATTGTAATTCGGGAGCTGTCTGGGGTGGGCAGCGGTCAGTCTCGTTATTGGTGCGCTTCTTATAGGAATAGGTGTGCCGTGTTGGTGGTACACAACGATGTTTTGAGACAAATGACCAAGTTTTGTTGGTTTTGGGTCATAAATGTATAAATTTACATGACTAAAATGGATAGCTCTCGCGCTATATAGGGAAACCGATGGTACACCTTCGTTGTTTTGAGACAAATGACCAAGTTTTGTTGGTTTTGGGTCATAAATGTATAAATTTACATGACTAAAATGGATAGCTCTCGCGCTATATAGGGAAACCGATGGTACACCTTCGTTGTTTTGAGACAAATGACCAAGTTTTGTTGGTTTTGGGTCATAAATGTATAAATTTACATGACTAAAATGGATAGCTCTCGCGCTATATAGGGAAACCGATGGTACACCTTCGTTGTTTTGAGACAAATGACCAAGTTTTGTTGGTTTTGGGTCATAAATGTATAAATTTACATGACTAAAATGGATAGCTCTCGCGCTATATAGGGAAACCGATGGTACACCTTCGTTGTTTTGAGACAAATGACCAAGTTTTGTTGGTTTTGTGTCATAAATGTATAAATTTACATGACTAAAATGGATAGCTCTCGCGCTATATAGGGAAACCGATGGTACACCTTCGTTGTTTTGAGACAAATGACCAAGTTTTGTTGGTTTTGGGTCATAAATGCATAAATTTACATGACTAAAATGGATAGCTCTCGCGCTATATAGGGAAACCGATGGTACACCTTCGTTGTTTTGAGACAAATGACCAAGTTTTGTTGGTTTTGGGTCATAAATGTATAAATTTACATGACTAAAATGGATAGCTCTCGCGCTATATAGGGAAACCGATGGTACACCTTCGTTGTTTTGAGACAAATGACCAAGTTTTGTTGGTTTTGGGTCATAAATGTATAAATTTACATGACTAAAATGGATAGCTCTCGCGCTATATAGGGAAACCGATGGTACACCTTCGTTGTTTTGAGACAAATGACCAAGTTTTGTTGGTTTTGGGTCATAAATGCATAAAGTTACATGACTAAAATGGATAGCTCTCGCGCTATATAGGGAAACCGATGGTACACCTTCGTTGTTTTGAGACAAATGACCAAGTTTTGTAGGTTTTGGGTCATAAATGTATAAATTTACATGACTAAAATGGATAGCTCTCGCGCTATATAGGGAAACCGATGGTACACCTTCGTTGTTTTGAGACAAATGACCAAGTTTTGTTGGTTTTGGGTCATAAATGTATAAATTTACATGACTAAAATGGATAGCTCTCGCGCTATATAGGGAAACCGATGGTACACAACGTGTTTTGAGGCAAATGAGCAAGTTTTGTTGGTTTTGGGTCTTAAATGTATAAATTTACATGACTAAAATGGATAGCTCTCGCGCTATATAGGGAAACCGATGGTACACAACGTTGTTTTGAGGCAAATGAGCAAGTTTTGTTGGTTTTGGGTCTTAAATGCATAAATTTACATGCCTAAAATGGATAGCTCTCGAGCTATATAGGGAGACCGATGGTACACAACGTGTTTTGAGACAAATGAGCAATGGTTTTGGGTCATAAATGTATAAATTTACATGCCTAAAATGGATAGCTCTCGCGCTATATAGGGAAACCGATGGTACACAACGTTGTTTTGAGACAAATGAGCAAGTTTTGTTGGTTTTGCGTCATAAATGCATAAATTTACATGACTAAAATGGATAGCTCTCGCGCTATATAGGGAAACCGATGGTACACAACGTTGTTTTGAGACAAATGACCAAGTGTTGTTGGTTTTGGGTCTTAAATGCATAAATTTAAATGCCTAAAATGGATAGCTCTCGAGCTATATAGGGAAACCGATGGTACGCAACGTGTTTTGAGACAAATGAGCAAGTTTTGTTGGTTTTTGCCGGTCGGTAAACAACGCGCCGAAACTAGCTTAAAAATTTGGAATGTTCGGCAATCTTTAAAACAGCTTATGTTTGTCGAGAACTGCCGAAATTCTACGAATCTGGTTGCGAAATTTTAGCAAGACCATTTGAACAACCATACTGAGGCAAACACTTTTCGTTTTATATTCTATAATAGGTGAATCTAAACTCTATAATATGGTTCAGCATATGGATGGTGTGCGGATGTCATATGGATGGCGTTCTTGCGTGAGCCGTATCTTCTTGAGTAATATGTCAGTTTATAATGATCGCTGTTAAAGATATGACATCTTTTTGTCAAACTTTTTCGCTAATCAAATGAAGGAGCATTCGCATTTTAAAACATTTTGCTCAAAGTTTCAGCTCAAAACATGATCAAATTTTGGCTAAGTTTCAGCTCAAAATATGATCAAATTTTGGCCAAGATTTGATTGACAAATTTGCAATGGAAAAAATTTGCCATGCTCCAAAGTTTATGATAACCATTTTACGTAAAAATGGCTAAGGAAATATCGTTGGAAATTTTGAACAATGCTCAAACGTTCAAAGTCACCAAAAATTACAAGGAGATTTTTTCGAAAAGGAGATTTTTTCGAATTTTGGTCAAAATTGGAGCTCAAGGTGTGTGCTAAATGTTTGAACCTGTGACGGTACCTTAAATTTTTTTAGGGAAAAGGGACCTTCTGGCAATATTACGCTCATAAACACTGCATAACAAAACTATACAGAAGTACATGAAGATCATAGATTTCGATGTGGTGTGTAGGAGCTGGTAACTTACATAAGGGTAAGATCGCTCCCCCGCCTTTTAACCACCCGCCTACCGCGAAATACCTCCTGTGTAATGAAGGCATGGGGGAAATTGTAACCTAGGTTCTCAAAAACAGCGCGGAACAAGCAAAAATTGGAGCCCAATTGGTAAACAAAAGATAAAAAATGGAAAAATTAACCGATAATTGGCAAAAATTGGATTTTTTAGTTTGTAAGCCAATTCCAAAAGCTTACCCCTGAAGAATTTCTCCGCCGACAACCCCTCCGTTCAGGACCGTTTCTGTCCCCACCCTTCTTAAGCCGACGGACCTTGGACACCTATAATGAAAATATATTTCATTTCGTGGCATGCATTCGTAGATCCTATATTATTCGGTAAATTTAGTTTTCACCAATCGCTGTTAAAGATGTGCTATCGTTTTATCAACGTTTTATTCGCTGTTTTACTACAAATTTTATTTACTACTCATAAGACCCCTTATTTCTTCAACTGCAAAGCCAATCCATCTCGTGACCATGAATCGAGTGAAAAGTCAGCTCCAATTCGAACTCTGGTTTTTATCGTTGACGGACTACGGCAAAGTGACCTACATCAACCGGCGACTGCGGATTTTCCGGGCTTTCGTGAATTAATTGAGCAGGGAACAACGTTGAGCAACGGAGTAAAGCCAAATTTTCCGTCGCTGGCTTTGCCTAATTTATTCTCACTGGCAACAGGTAATTTGAAACATTGTCGGATTTTATGGACAATGTAAGTTTTTATTTTGTATGATATCAGATTTTCTTTCCCAGCGTATCATTTCAAACTTACTTCCCCTCCATCAGTCGTGTAACGTTTTTCTATCGGAGCCTAAGGTTAGGCGTAAGCCTGAGCTAAAGTCTATGCAAAACCTAAAGTCTAAGAAGCCTAACCTAAGACAAAACCTAGCCTTTAGCCTTAGCTCACAACTTAGCCTTGGCTCACAAACTATGTTTCCCTTTGGAAAAAAGTACTCGGGTCAACCTACCTTTTATAGGGGTGGGGGAACTTCACATGATCTTTCGTTTTGCCTAGTTATTTTGATAGTGCACTGTGGTTTTATGTATTTTTGAAATAATCACCTTATGGTTAGACTGCAAACAACTGATATGGCTAAAAGCACTTTGAGCGTGAAATATTGAAATACAATTTGGAATGTAGTTAGAATTTCTGCGAGACCGTTCTTTATTAGTTAGCTCTTCTCAGTTCAGTGAGGTCTAGCTTATTCATTCAGCAATATTTACATGTGTACGCTTTTATAATTGTTTGCCTGTTGTGATGTGAAATATTACTTCTCCTTTTACTATACCTATTTCATTTCATGTTACAGGATGTGTGGTTTGATGATTGCTATAAAAGTAAAACAACATTCGGGTATGTTTCAGGATTATATCCGGAGTCACATGGAATTACCGACGACTATATGTACGACTACAAATCTGGAAGTGCTTTTAGTTTGGGAAAAACCTTAGGACATATTTTGCCGGTTTGGAACTATGGTGGAAAGCCTATCTGGGCAACGACCTCTGAACAGAATGTGAGTTGTAATTCAGCAACCTGACAAACGTTTTGTCCTCAGGGGTGTTGTTAAGTAATGCGTTATGCATCCAACACATTTAACATTCTTACACTGCCATCAATTGCATGAGTAGGGAATTAGAATATTTTAATTTTGGATTGACGTTAAAACTTAACCTAGAACGAAAAGATGTAACATTAAAAATTTACGCAAATTCCGTGCCCAAACGTAGACTACGGCTGGAATTCTGCGTCCAAACAAGGATTACGGGCTACTTTAAAAGGTTTTTTACGACAAACATTTCTGGAAAGATTAATAGTTTTGGTAATGTGTTGCCTAGTAAAAATTTACAAGACCAAGGAAATGGATTGTATAATCAAACATGGTTGGTTAATAATTGTATTAAAATGGTCTGAAATTTACAAGACCAAGGAAATGGATTGTATAATCAAACATGGTTGGTTAATAATTGTATTAAAATGGTCTGAAATTTACAAGACCAAGGAAATGGATTGTATAATCAAACATGGTTGGTTAATAATTGTATTAAAATGGTCTGAAATTTACAAGACCAAGGAAATGGATTGTATAATCAAACATGGTTGGTTAATAATTGTATTAAAATGGTCTGAAATTTACAAGACCAAGGAAATGGATTGTATAATCAAACATGGTTGGTTAATAATTGTATTAAAATGGTCTGAAATTTACAAGACCAAGGAAATGGATTGTATAATCAAACATGGTTGGTTAATAATTGTATTAAAATGGTCTAAAATTTACAAGACCAAGGAAATGGATTGTATAATCAAACATGGTTGGTTAATAATTGTATTAAAATGGTCTGAAATTTACAAGACCAAGGAAATGGATTGTATAATCAAACATGGTTGGTTAATAATTGTATTAAAATGGTCTGAAATTTACAAGACCAAGGAAATGGATTGTATAATCAAACATGGTTGGTTAATAATTGCATTAAAATGGTCTGAAATTTAAATATCCTTTGTATATACTGAACTTATTAAGGCGCATAATTTTTTATGACTTAAGTAAAATTAATGGTTTTTTTCATAACGTATGTTAAATTCTGTTCTTGAAATGTGAAATTTAGCTTTTTTGGTCTATTATTTATAACTTGTTATTTCAGCGCTAATTAAGAATGTGAACAAGAATCTATCTGTTTCATAATATAATTTCAGAATGCATCAGTTTTTGCAAAATACTTCCCCGGCTGCCACGTCGCTTCCGTTTACGATGCTCCACCTGATTGTTCAACTTCAAACGGCAAAACCCCAAGTGTTATTCGTCAGATTGATGAAGTACATTGCTTGCAGCGATATCAATAAAATACTGCCATGTTTTACCCTAAGTTTGATGATATTGTTTACCGCTCATCTGTCATTGTTCAAGGCAGGATTTTGGTTTTGTTATTGAAAAAGCTACCCAGTGGAAGTCCAGCTGTTTTTGCAGTTTGTTTGTTTGATGCTGGATTTATTTCATGTTATTCTAATAATTTGTCATCAAATTGGAAAATATGTGCCTTCTCTACCTTGGATAATTACTTGTTGTGATTAGTATATATTCTTATAGAGCAGTAATCACGGATTTATGAACCGAAGATTTAGGGAACGTGCAATATGATTCATTTATATAAAATGTGGCCTGGATTATGAATGCAATTTTTGGCAATATATGGCTACATTGTATGCAAAATTTACTTTTTTGAGTTATGCAAACGCAAAAAGATATCCACATACGTAGCCACTTATTTTCCAGGAACAGTTGCTGCGGTGTTAATTATACAAAATGTGTATTCTTCCGCAAAGAAAAACTCTTCACAATTTATGTATAATCATTTTAGGCGTTGGATTCGTTGACATCAGGACACTCATCTCTAGCATTTATTCATTCAGACATTGTGCAAAAGGTTGGCTATGAATTTGGTACTGACAGCCATGAACATGCGGTTCGAGTACGCGAAATTGATGTTGTTTTAAGGTAGGCTGGAGAGTTTGTAACAAACTTGCTAATATCTATAACTGTTGCAAAATATTGACCATATATAAAACATTGGGTTGGAAGTAGGCAGTAAAAGGTACATGCGGTATCTTTACTAAAAAGAGTACAATGGGTTAACCGTTTCTATGACGCAATGTCTTTGAATCAAAAGTTTTTCGAATTTAGCCTAACGGTAGATGAGATGTAACCAGGATGTCCGATTAGGAAACTGATTTTACAGACAGATTTTTATAGACATTAATCGTCGATAACATCAGCACCAAATAGCTAAATCAAAGTTCAGGGTGCGAGCCACGAGAATAAAGCAGATATTAGAACGTAATTGACATTTTTATAAAATATTTGAATCAAATGGCTTCTATCCTTCAACGACAGCTTGATAAAAATTTCATGAATATCGCCTCGGTCGGTTAGTGTGGGTATAAAGTTTTCGTGATGTCCTAATTGATTAGAATAAATGGTTCCAAATAAGCTTAATGGACAATAATTTGTCAAAGATATTTATTTGATATAATGTGATCAAATTTTAGTATAAATATTAATACTTATAGCGTGAACATTTCATACTTCAGATACATTATCAGCGGTCTCAAATTTCGTCGCATTATCGACACAACCAACGTAATCTTGCTGTCTCCGTTTGGCATTGTCAAAAATCCGGCGTCGCGTCAAAGAAGAACGATAGTTGTTGATCTTGGTATCAGCAGCAGCAGCAATAGCAGTGGTAACAGCACGGTGCTTGGAAAACTATTGCGACATCAGCCGCCGATTACGTATCACACTGGCGATGGTATTGGCGGTGCCGTACTTTCACTATATCCAAGGCTTAGAAAAATTGACCAGGTTAGCCTAAATTGTTTTTATAAGCCGTTTGGCATTGTCAAAAATCCGGCGTCGCGTCAAAAAAGAACGATAGTTGATGACCTTGGAATCAGCAGGAGCAGCAATAGCAGTGGTAACAGCACGGTACTTGGAAAACTATTGCGACATCAGCCGCCGATTGCGTATCATACTGGCGATGGTATTGGCGGTGCCGTGCTTTCATTATATCCAAGGCAATTGACCAGATTAGCCTAAATTGTTTTTATAAGCCGTTTGGCAAGCGAACTATACTAAAAGTATAACTTGTTGCAGTAACAACGAACAAAAACTTGCATTAGCGCTATAATTATAGTTTCAGTCAAAAATATAAATGTGTAGCAAGTCACAGCAGTATAACAATAAAGCCCGAATTTACTATTAAGTGAGCAAAACACGCTTTTTTCCTTTATTACTGTTTAAAAGCGCAATTGGGACTGTAGCGGGTAGGACAAATAAAGCATTTATTTTGATTTCATTGAGACAGTTCTTAAATTTACACTGTGTCATACAAACGCGAGAATAATGTCGCAGCCTAAAGGTTGTAACGTAGTTGCAATGTGTCGCTTGATGTTTATCGACAGCTTATGTTACATATCGTCTTATGACACACCTGCTTTATATTCTTTCAGAACGCAGATCATCTGTGTAAGGAATGTAGAACAAATTAGTATATATCCAAGCCTTCCATGTATCCAGTGTTTTTGTCGACTACAGTTATGTTATTATTCATACAGTGATTTTAGGTGTTTTGTGTCTGAATTGCAAGAATTTGAAACTATTTTTGACCAATGACAAGCAAAGTAATTTATACGTTTTAACTGACGTCAAATCGGGGAAATATTTTTATTGAACCTATGAAAATTGTTAAACCTAATTATATTTAAATCACATGGGATCTCTGATTTCAGGTTTTCGGCGTCGTCAACTCAATCCATCCACATCTCAAAGTATACAAAAACGAAAGAATGCCACAACACTGGCACGTATTCGGAGGACGATTCGCTTCGCCTGTTGTAGCTGTTGCAGATCCTGGTTGGAACGTCGCTACTAAATTGGGTAAAGTAAGTAGCTTATTTTTTGGCGTTTACATTAATATAACAAACTATATTTTGAAAGCATCCCGCTACTAACTGTGCACTGTGTTACGTTGTAATTATTACCTCTATGGTTGGCATGGGCTGTAAAAAATATATCCGCATGACGTCATTCACAGGGTTTGTAGCACGATCTTATGCTTTGTTTGCGATCTGTTGGCACAGCGATATGTCATATGAACACATTAGAACTAATTTTATACAACCGCATCACATGTCTGTGAATGTGTGCAATATCAGATATGTGAATGTGTGCTAAGAGCCTGGTCAGCGAATTGTAACAACCGTAAGAATTGTTGGACTTAATGATAATTGAAAAAAGAAGAGAAAAACAACAAGAAAAACTAGAAATAGAATATTCATTCTTTAGGTATGTAATAAAGGTATGTAATAAATTGCCATTATAGTTATCGCCACAAGATTTTAGTGCAGAAACGACTACAAATTAGTTTGGATCGTCTGCGTCGTAAACTCCAATTTGGACATAGCCAACACTAGTAAAAGGTACAACTATGTGACCTTACCTTTGCGGCAAATAGCACAATGTATTTCACTAAACGGGTCATCTTAATAACTTAGCGACAAAAATAGGTCTTGAATTTTATTTTTGTTACGATGCGGTGTTAAAATGTAGGATTTTCAATATTTGTGATTTACCAAATCTATTACAAGATAGCAACATTGTCTCTCAAATCAACTGATATATTTTACAGCACAGCCATGACAAAGATTCTACAAAAAAAATTACAAATCATAAACATGTCAGTCGCCGCGGATTCGCTGGTTATGATCCAGATGCTACGAAAGAAGCTTGGGGAGCATTCGGGGCGATGGGACCAAGTTAGTAGTTAAAAATTTCTAAGATATAGGAGTTCAACACATGAACGTCTTATGATTGCATAAAATATATATGCTTTTCGATTTATTGAATAAAGACCTGTTTGTGGAATGGTTCATGCCCTACTTAGACCAAGCCCCATGTTCTATTTGTCTAGAATTCATTCACATCAAAAATTGCTATGGCGTAGAATTTTAACACATGCAACGTCTTATGATTACATACAATATATATGTTTTTCGATTTATTGAATAAAGGACCTGTTAGTCGAATGGTTCATGTCCTACTTAGACCATGTCCCATGTTCTATTTGCCTAGAATTCGTTAGCTATGGCGTAGAAGTTTAACACATGTAGCGTCTTATGATTAAGGAAAATATAGATGCTTATTGGTTTATTGAATTAGCGACCTGTTTGTTGGACGTCCCATGTCCTATTTAGGGCCAGATTTAGTATTTATCGTTGAAAAAAGCACAGCTTAGTGAAGAGAGGAGCTTCGGCGCGGTAGCACCAGCTTACGCTAAAGGCTCAGTTTCAGCCTTGCTGTGAAGCTAAGGTAAAGGATCTGTATGTCGAAAACGGTATTAAAGATTCATTTAATTTTCGCCCAAAACAGCTACATTTACCCGTACTATATATTTTAGGGTATAATACAAAGCTTATGGCTCCAATTCAACACATTTAATTTCAGATATATATTTTCGAATCATTTTAAACGATAAAATCGTAATATATACATTTGTAAATTCGTTAAAAATTACATTTATAAGACCGAGCAAACTTTAGTTTAGGTGGTGATAACTAGCGCACATGTTTTAGACTGCCATCACATCGCGTTGTTTATTCGTCAAAAAATTCCTGAATAAGTATCTAAAACCAGAAATGGTAACGCCAGCTGGGAGAACATCACTTATAGTGCGGCGTGTTCAGAAAAGGCAACATATATTAGGCTATGTCGATACATGGTCATAGTTAACTGAGTTTCGTATAATATATTATTAGTTTTGCGTCATAATAAATTTAAAATACTTTTTAAACCGTTTTTTCCATAAATTAAAATTGTCAGGTTTCTGTTCCGGCATTGAATTACTTGACGAAGTAACAATCAACGATATATATAACCTACTTTGTACACTGGGCGGAATGGAGCCATCGCCGAATAACGGATCGCTGGTCCGGATTTTGCCGATGCTGAATGTGGATCAACCTAGCTTCGCCCATGTAACATCTATGCTGGAGCAAAACGATGCATTTCCCGAATATTCGGGTGAATACGGCGACGCGGAATACATCATCGATGACGTCCAAGCACTTGCACGAAATTCGGAATATATCATCGATGCCGTACAAACATTTACACGAGATTCAGGGTCTGAATTGGACATGTTTTATGAAGATAAAGGAAGCGGTGAATATGCTGATGAAACAATCGACACATTGGAACAGCAAGATACGACTGGCGAATGCGACGCGAAGCAAAGTGCGCTTCAGCAGCAACAACAAAGACAAACTTCGTGGTCTGCTGAATCAAGTTATGACGATAACTATGAAGAAGAAAATGGTGGAAGTGGGGAGTCGACTGCTGTTCAAAGCGATGGAGAGGGGTTAGAATCCACTGATGTGATGGAAAGTGAAGATCCGTTGGTTGTTCCAAAGAGTCAACGGAAAAACGAGGACAACTATTATCGATACGATATATTGGCTGTGCCAGTGAATGAGTTCAATCTTAGCAGTGACAAAATAGGTTCAAATGATGGTAAGTATATTTATTTTAGATGATTAGAGGTGAGAAAGAGCCTCAATTTCGAGGCTCGGCTCGGCTCGGCTCGGCCCTTCAGCAGCGGCATCAGGCTCGGCTCGGCTCGGCTCTTAAGAAAAACATCAGGCTCGCTCGGCTCGGCTCTTAAAAGCTCTTATAAAATATGTTGCGCGATATAATGCAGTAATAAGTTTGCGTGTCCAATTCGCTCCATTGTTCATATATATTCATCATTACAGTTTCAAAAATTAGTTCTTTGACCTAAAGAAAGTAAAAAAGGACATCGAATTTTGACCCACAGCTATAGGGCACAATAATAGGCAAAGCTGCATTAAATTAAAAAAAGTTTTCCAAAATCTATCTAGCTGTTAATGCGTTATGGCAGTCACAATAATTGGCAATTTTTAAAACTATTTCGTACACTAAGGCCCCACGCTGTTGAGAAAGCATCTCTATCACAGAGATAGTAATCATGCTTGGAAAGTAATAAAAGGCAAAATTGGAAAAAAACTAAAAAAGTATTGATATAAAACCTTGCTGACGTTACCTATATAATTATGACGAAACTTTTATAGCGCATTTTTAACCATATAAGCCCGCCGTTCACCCTGAACCTGAACAACGAAATATATTTTCATACTAATGCAGGCACATGCAAAAATTGGAGCCCTTTCTAACCCACTAAGATTTACTGACGGAAGGAGACAAATTGAGAAAGGTTATATCAAAATGTAAACGCAACAAATAACTATACTGAAAAAAGAAAATTCATTTTTCTGACGGATGCATTCACCCATGTCCCCCTCCAATCTCCATGTCTCCAAAATTAAATCTAGTGCCTCATAACTTAGCTGCTAAATTACCGAATGATCAACGAATAAAGAAAGATACATTTAAACAAACGGAATTTGAAATAGACTGGATGTGTGCGTAGCTTAATTATTATAAATTTAAGACTTTTGCCCAAACATGCCAGTAGCCGGTACGGGTTTATCACCTCGTGAAGTCAGGGCTACCCGGGGAGAGGGTGCTAGCAGAGATAACCCCTAGTGACGTGCTTCCCGCGTTTCCTCAGAATATGCGGTCAACGGATGCTCGCAAAATGCACAAAAGCGAGCTTTATAAACAGCTTAGTTCGCCGATCACATCTTATACTAATTTGAAGGGAAACCTATAAGTTGGTCGCAGTACCCCGACCGTCCCCGTCAGCGCGATGGGCATAACCACAAACTTCTTCACGAGGAATACCACGTTTGCTAAGGGGAATGGGGGCACATGTAAAATCCATCTCATGCCACATGCAAAACCATATACCTTCTCAGCCATCCTTGACGGGTGCATGGATAGTAGTACGGCGGCACGCCCCCCCCGTGCCCCCTTGGCTAAGCCCCCCCTGACAGGACACAGCCAATTTGGCAAGAGGCGACCCATCAGCGTATATGGTAGTCCTTAATCAAAGCAATAATACTGAGAATTGTAATAAAAGTAATACTAATGTAAACAATGGAAACATAAAAAAACTAACACAGGGTAGTGCAAAATAGGGCAGCGAAAGAATTGAAATCAAAGTAATCAATATTAGGTAACAAAATAAAATAATACAAGAAGTTAACGCATCGCATACGTACAACTACTTGCTTAAAATTTTTAACTATTTCTGCTAATAGTAATGTTGAAACATTAACATACCCGAAGGTCCACATACCACATTTTTAACTTATTTCTGCTAATAGTAATGTTGAAACAGTAACATTACCCGACGGTCAACATACCGCATTTTTAACTTATTTCTGCTAATAGTAATATTGAAACATTAAAATACCCGACGGTCAACATACCGCATTTTTAACTTTATTTCTGGTAATAGTAATGTTGAAACATTAAAATACCCGACGGTCAACATACCGCATTTTTAACTTTATTTCTGGTAATAGTAATGTTGAAACATTGACTTACCCGAAGGTCAACATATCGCATTTTTAACTTTATTTTAACATTCCCCGACGGTCAACATACCGCATTTTTAACTTATTTCTGCTAATAGTAATGTTGATACATTAACATACCCGAAGGTCAACATACCACATTTTTAACTTTATTTCTGCTAATAGTAATGTTGAAACAGTAACAATTACCCGACTGTCAACATACCACATTTTTAACTTTATTTCTGCCAATAGTAATGTTGAAACATTAACAATTACCCGACGGTCAACATACCGCATTTTTAACTTATTTCTGCTAATAGTAATATTGAAACATTGACTTACCCGACGGTCAACATACCGCATTTTTAACTTTATTTCTGGTAATAGTAATGTTGAAACATTAACATACCCGAAGGTCAACATACCACATTTTTAACTTTATTTCTGCTAATAGTAATGTTGAAACATAACATACCCGAAGGTCAACATACCGCATTTTTAACTTTTTCTGCTAATAGTAATGTTGAAACATTAACATACCCGAAGGTCAACATACCACATTTTTAACTTTATTTCTGCTAATAGTAAGTTGAAACATTAACTTACCCATACCCGAAGGTCAACATACCGCACTTTTAACTTTATTTCTGTTAATAGTAATGTTGAAACATTAACATACCGAAATGTGAACACACCGCATTTTTTAATATTTCTGCTAATAGTAATGTTGAAACACGAAAGTCAAGATACCTAACATACCCGAAGTTCAACATTCCGCATTTGTAACTTTCTTTCTGCTAATAGTAATGTTGAAACATTACATACCCGAAGGTCAACATACCACAAGCTCTGATATAAGGACAGTTACTATCGTAGAATATTTATAGCAGCATTTCATGAATTTAACAATTACATTCTGTCTCTCAATAACAAATTTAATATTTATTAAGTCAAAATTTGATTTCAAATACTTGATCTCAAGTAGACTTATGAATTTCATTTTCATTAATATAGTGTGAAAAATATTGGCAAACCCACATACCGCAGGCGCTATCGTATTGCAATTCCAATTATAATTTAAGGAAAATATTTTGGCAGCATTTCACGAATGGATCCAAATTTAATTTTGGATATTTTTTCATTTAAGATGAAGAGATCGAACCAGATCTAACAATAGACGATCTACCTGATGTGGACATCAATACTCTAGACGATCAGGAATTGGCGAACAATTGTACGGTAACCGAAATAGGCTCAGGTGAGTTTGAAATTTTTGGGTCCCAGTTTGGATCAAAGTTTCAAATTGTGAACGATGCTGTGATTGTATCTATCAAATACACGTTTGATTGCCGGACAGACGAGGTCGGTCTTGAACAAGCAGGGCGTGACGAAGTGGATGATGTATCTTCGACGCTGAATCTCGAAGACTTCAACAGATCAATGCGAAGCGAAAACGAACAACAAACAAACAACAAATCTCATCTGAAGTCAGAAAGTGATAACGGCCCACCGAAAGCACAATACCATCGGTATAATGGGAAAATGACCAAGAAATTAGATAATTCGGTTCGTCAAGATATCCATGGTCCCCGGATGAAACGTTGGCTCGACGCCTTTACCCAGCAAAATAGCAATGATTACTACAATACTGTAACGGATATTGACTTCAGTGGTATCGCTGCTAAGCTATACATATCGTTTAGTCATACCCGGCCTAACCGCATACATTCTGGTACGACTACAGCTTGGGCTTTGGTGAAAAATAAACATTTTGAAGAAACAGTTCATCGAAACGATGGTGATCAGATTCAACAATTGAGTGCTATTGATTTGGACAAAAATTCGAAAATCGTATTATGCAAATTTGATTTGAAACGATAACAAACACAAATACAGCCAGCCGAGTGAAACTTTTATTTTTAGACAAATTTATTGCAATAAGATTTTGTTGCATGGCTAAACTTAACCTGCGTCGCCTACCATCCTCTTATGACAAGTATGTACAAAACCATGTTAGAGAACAATGCAGGCATTTCAATACTTAAATCCATATTCGAGAAATTTCGTTCGGGAACTCAGACTGATTACAATATGGGGTAGTAACCGAAAAGGATGATAGGAGGCGTACCTTAAGTTTACTCATGCATTTGGAAATGACATTTTCTTTTAATAAAACCCGATTGTTGCATTGAACTTATTGCTGCATCCGCAATTATTTGAAATCGGGTAACATGTATATTATTTATCGTTATAATAACTTATATTCCAACTAATATATCTAGAGTCATTCCAAGCCTCGCTTGTTGGTGCGTGGCAAAAGCTTGCGGAATTTTTCATTTATGTTACCTGTGCAGTGCAGAGAGTAGTCTGTTTTCTGTTCAGATAGCGCCAACAGAAGTGTACAGGCCGGTTTGCGACTGCAATAACACAATCAAAAATGTAAGTAGGCCTTCCGCCTAACTGACAATCTTGTTATATTTAAGGGCAGTTTGCAAGCTAAATCCTGTAGACTGCCTAAGATATAGGACATAAATCAGTACACTGCACAGAAGTGTACAGGCCGGTTTGCGACTGCATTAACACAATCAAAAATGTAAGTAGGCTTTCCGCCTAAAGGGCAGTTGTTATGCAAGCTAAAACTGACTGCCTTAGATATAGGACATGAATCAGTACACTGCACAGAAGTGTACAGGCCGGTTTGCGACTGCATTACCACAATCAAAAATGCAAGTAGGCCTTCCGCCTACCGAACAATCTTGTTATATTTAAGGGCAGTTATGCAAGTTAAAACCTGTAGACTGCCTTAGATATAGGACATGAATCAGTACACTGCACAGAAGTGTACAGGCCGGTTTGCGAATGCATTAACAATCAAAAATGTAAGTAGGCTTTCCGCCTAAAGGGCAGTTATGCAAGCTAAAACTGGCTGCCTTAGATATAGGACAGTACACTGCACAGGCTAAAACTGACTGCCTTAGATATAGGACATGAATCAGTACACTGCACAGAAGTGTACGGGCCGGTTTGCGACTGCATTGAAGTGTACAGGCCGGTTTGCGACTGCATTAACACAATCAAAATGTAAGTAGGCCTTCCGACTAACGCACAATCTTGTTATATTGAAGGGCAGTTATGCAAGCTAAAACCTAAGATTGCCTTAGATATAGGACATAATTCGGTACACTGCACAGAAGCGTACATTCCGGTTTGCGACTGCATTAACACAATGAAAAACGTAAGTAGGCCTTCCGCCTAGCGAACAATCTTGTTATATTTAAGGGCAGTTATGCAAGCTAAAACCTGTAGACTGCCTTAGATATAGGACATAATTCAGTACACTGCACAGAAGCGTAAAGGCCGGTTTGCGACTGCATTATCACAATCAAAAATGTAAGTAGGCCTTCTGCCTAAAGGGCAGTTGTTATGCAAGCTAAAACTGACTGCCTTAGATATAGGACATGAATCAGTACACTGCACAGAAGTGTACAGGCCGGTTTGCGACTGCATTAATACAATCAAAATGTAAGTAGGCCTTCCGACTAACGCACAATCTTGTTATATTTAAGGGCAGTTATGCAGGCTGAACCTATAGACTGCCTTAGAATATGGGACATAAATTAGTACACTGCGCAGAAGTGTACAGGCCGGTTTGCTACTAGATTACCACAATCAAAAATGCAAGTAGGCCTTCCGCCTAACGAACAATCATGTTATATTTAAGGGCAGTTATGCAAGCTAAAACCTGTAGACTGCCTTAGATATAGGACATAAATCAGTACACTGCACGGAAGTGTACAGGCAGGTTTGTGAATGCATTAACACAATCAAAAATGTAAGTAGGCTTTCCGCCTAAAGGGCAGTTGTTATGCAAGCTAAAACTGACTGCCTTAGATATAGGACATGAATCAGTACACTGCACAGAAGTGTACAGGCCGGTTTGCGACTGCGCAGAAGTGTACAGGCCGGTTTGCGACTGCATTACCACAATCAAAAATGCAAGTAGGCCTTCCGCCTAACGAACAATCTTGTTATATTTAAGGGCAGTTATGCAAGCTAAAACCTGTAGACTGCCTTAGATATAGGACATAAATCAGTACACTGCACAGAAGTGTACAGGCCGGTTTGCGAATGCATTAACACAATCAAAAATGTAAGTAGGCTTTCCGCCTAAAGGGCAGTTGTTATGCAAGCTAAAACTGACTGCCTTAGATACAGGACATAAATCAGTACACTGCAAAATTATTTGTAATTTCAGAGGTTATAAAAAGACGATCGTGGAAGTCAGAAACTTGGTATGCTGGAAGAGTTTCTTCTCGAAAAATGCTCCATGCTTCCCAAATCGAAGATTTACCGAAAGACGTTAATCAGCAGAGCTCGAATCCAAAGCAATCTGGTGATCAGGAAAAAATTGATAATTCTCATGATGATTCTGATAATCTCGATCGCTTAACAAATTTATTCATAATTGTCGTAAGCAATCTTGATTCTTTAACAATAATGAAGGAATTGGAGAAGTCGATTAATCGAAGAATGAAACGATTTTCAATATATCCATTTCATCGCTATCGACGTAAACCCAAAAACGCACGAGTAATTCGAATGTTTCAAGCTGGGCAAGATCATATGAGAACAACGTACGCATGGTCTTTCTTAACACGAAAGCGTAGCAGCAGCCATATTAGTACTTTGAAACGAAAAAAAATCGGGAAAAAAGGAAACTTAAAACACACTTTGGTTCAACGTAGTTATGGTGGACGACCATCAAACAAAAGACGACCACGGTAGTGTTGTGCTTTCAAATGACAAAATATCGTAAAATTTGTACTCTGCACCGCCGCCAGGGCGGGAGATCCGGCACCGCGTCTTCCATGAATCCTGCAGTCCAACATTGGTCAATTTTGAAGATTCGATGCTAGGAATGATGCAGGGCACCGACAAGGGGGGTGACCAATACCTCAGAGGCATAACCCCATATCCCTCTATGTGCATGTATGGGATTACCCTAGAACTTGTTAGGTATTATTTCAGAAAAATATATTTGGCTTTGGAAAAACATGCTCTCAAAGATCGTAATATTTTTCATATAGTAATGTCTTAGTATTTTTGATAGACGAGAACGGATAATCTACGTAACGGCTTGTTTACATTACATCCGGTCCGGACCAATTTTGCGTTTCTAGCAGTTGTTTTATTATTTTCTCAATTTTCAATTTTTCCGATTTTTTCGTTTATTGTAGTGGTTTCACAATTTTCTTAATTTTTACGCGTGAGTCCAGTTTAGGCGCGCACAGCTGGGTCGTTTTTGTGAAGTCAGTCCACGACCGTAAAAGCGATGAAAGCGAACATACGACGATTTTACCTTATGCACGCATGCACGATTTGCGATGCAGCAACGCGTAAAGGCTGTTCGCGGTCACTATTTTGCATTTAGCATCGCATTTTTGCTGACCGCGTACCGCGTGCGTACAGGTGAAAGCGTGATTACCAATCGCATTTTTCTCGTACGCTATAATACACAAATAGACCGCGAACATTGCTGTCTGATTCAGAATGTCATTTTGTGAACGCGGACAAACGTAGAAGATGGATAAATGCGCACGCACGCAAATTCTATTCGTACATCTCAGATCCTATGTTTGCGTTCATAAAAATACGAATACCAGCGGCAGAAATGTGAACGAGAACTTCTGTACGAATCATTTTGACAAAACAACAACCTTGGTGTACGCACCTAAAGTGGAGTCATGCAATTATCTCCAATTTTTTCGTTTCTTGTAGTGGTTTTAAACTTTGGGTTTTTTCTTTTCTTACAGTTTTTAATCAAATTTTACGGTCAAATATTCCTTGATAGAGCGTTATGGACGTTCTTACATGTAGTTATATAGAATCTACGATTTATTGGCGACTTTTTATTGTAAATTGCAATACTGGATCCTTCTAAAGAATACGGCATGAGCACAAAACGATGGAAATGCCAGATACTTGGATGGGATCGATGGGTATTAAATTTTTATTCAAAGGCCCAAGTGCTGTGAGATATGGGCGACCTAGTGTTTGAAGTACAATGGGACGAAATATATATGTACCAACAACTAAACTATGTTACTTATTACCGATAAATCACTGTTTTTCTCTGTCTGCTATATTAGCCAGTCAGTGCACTGCCGAAGCTACTAATCAGCGTAGCCGCACGAAAGTTGCGAACAAACAATAACGCGCGTACAAACGCACGCGGAACTACAAACTCGGTATTAGCTCGCCTGCGCAATCTGCGCTGCAACAAATATATCAATATACGCGAACGAAAGGGTTAGAGAGATGAAAACAATTGGTATCTTGGATGACCTTAGGTGCAAAAATTTGAGCCAAATCGGTTATGCATGAACGCTCCCTTTTCTTACAAAGCGATAACAATGACAACTAACACAAATACATTGCGTAAATAAAGATATATCCGTCATGATACATTTAAGCTGCGCCCCTTACCATCCTCTTTTGACAAAAGCATTCCCATTCAGTTCCACTAACCCCAAATTCCTTTTTCCTTTAGAAACAAATATTCGTCTTCTTCTTCCTCCTATATTATTTTTGAATGTTCGCGAACATGGTGTTAAAGACGGGACCGAATTGCATTCGCTAATGGCGTTATGGCAGAAAATGTCGAAATTGGATACGGCTATTGAAATTCGAGTTTTGTTCGCTAACAACGTTTTGTATATGGTGTCAAAAGAGGATGGTTGGGGGCGCATCTTAAGTTTACTCTTGCATTAGATGTGTACAAAGTTTGAAAGCAAAACAACAAATTCTGAGACTATTTTAGTTGAAACATATGATTGCTTGCCGACTGGCTGTGATGCTCTCTAATGTAAATATATACTTTGTATACACAAACGCTTAATCGCTACACAAAAAAATTAACAGCGATAATTTTGGCTCCATTCGACTCAGCACGAGGAGGCTCAGAAAAATCCATTTTAGCCGGTTTTATGCCAAAAATATTTTCAATTGTTTCGGTTCCCAATGCCTTGGCACTAAAAATGCAGGCTGCTCATGGGGATTGAATTTTCAATCCTCATCCCCATGAAATTTTTATGTGTGTCCCCATCCCAATGAAATTTTTATGTGTATCCCCATCCCCATGAAATTTTTATGTGTATCCCCATCCCCATGAAATTTTTATGTGTATCCCCATCCCCATGAAATTTTTATGTGTATCCCATCCCCATGAAATTTTTATGTGTATCCCCATCCCCATGAAATTTTTATGTGTATCCCCATCCCCATGAAATTTTTATGTGTATCCCCATCCCCATGAAATTTTTATGTGTATCCCCATCCCCATGAAATTTTTATGTGTATCCCCATCCCCATGAAATTTTTATGTGTATCCCATCCCCATGAAATTTTTATGTGTATCCCCATCCCCATGAAATTTTTATGTGTATTCCCATCCCCATGAAATTTTTTTGTGTATCCCCATCCCCATGAAATTTTTATGTGTATCCTCATCCCCATGAAACTCCCAGAGTTGTCCCCATGGAATCCCCACGGCGAGTTTTGAAGCGACTTTCAACATTCATTCATCGAACAACTATTAAAGCCGCAAACTTTGATATTGGATTTTTATTAAAATAGGACTGTGCTAATAGTTATGGTGGGCAGGCCGGATCGTGTAAATAGTCTCCCCCAAGGTGATCGTGTAAAGAATTCTCCTTTAGTTACGGGGAGAAATTCTTTACATGTTCCGGCAATCCATCCCAATCCCACAATGGGGAAAATTAGTTATTGAACAAATTTGCATATATACTTAATAGCTTGCATCTAAAAGTGCTTGTATTGGTTTATAGTGAAGTATTATATACGCTGGATCCACGTTTTTGTTGTTTCAAATGTTCGACGGTTAAAACTGTGCTATAGTCCACGGTGGGCAAGCACATTGAATTCTCATCGCCGTAGAGGCCACGCCCAGTAGCTGAATATAGAACAGCCGCGGGCCCCAGTACCCAGCTAGATATTAATTCTAATTTTTGGTTGGTTGGGTACTGGGGCTAAATACTGAAACTCTTTAAAATGTTGGGTGATAGGAATATCTCTCACACCGACGGGAACCTTATTGCATGATATTAGCTCTCTCATGCAGAGTAGACACAACAGTCAAGTACTGTGCATATAAATTTACAGATGCTTTTCTCTCTGAATTATACGGTGGTCCAATGATTTACATTACTATGGCTCCACAGCGTTATCAATGCTGTGAACTTACCGGTATTTTTCCAAAAATCAGTCGGATTCCGAAATGCTTGCCACATGCTGTTGTAAACAGGCATTTCGTTTTCCAACTCCCGAATCGTTCATCGGTCGCTTTCTCTGAGGTAATTTGTGTGATTCTGATTCGCCAAGTAAGCCCGGTGCAGACTTTTCTGGTATCGCACATTTCAAACACTTAGCTTTGTTACCGCGGCAATTATAAAAACTTTTTTGTGATCGTAAGCTGTTGAAGCAAATTTCCGAGCGCCTGACCAACTTCAATTTCATACACTCGTTTTATACAAGGTGAAAAGGCGTGTTTAATACACCCTATTCACCCAGCCAAGGCAAATGATTGCCGAATTTTCGCATCGACCGTGGAATGAAGCAACCATTTTTGCTTCATTGTCGGTACAAACAAAAAAGGGATCACTAAAAACTCCATTAATGTTGACAACACGATTCTAGCAGGTCATAAATGAAGCCAGAGTCGTGAGATACATTGGTCAGATCTCGCCAAACACAAACGAAATTGGTACCATTGTGTTTTCAGTAAATCCACAGGCACAGATGCTTCCATATCATTGACGAAATCGGTGTCTACCGGACCAATAATCCACAACACCGGAGACACCCCATTGACTGCTTGTAGCAGCAACACAAAAAAGCCCCCAGTACCCAGTCCTATTCAAGCTTGATATTAGTGGTATCTAGCTGGGTACTGGAGCCGCGGCTGTTCTGTGCTCAGCTACTGGGCGTGGCCTCTACGGCGATGAGGCTTCAATGTGCTTACCCACCGTGGACTATAGCACTGTTTGGGTCTTTTCTTTTAGCCCCCCAGCCGGAATTTGGTCAATTTTGAAGATACAGAGCTACTTTTGGTATCAATAGATTCAGCTCGATAAGGCGGTTCAAAAAATATCCATTTTACCAACATCACTAAAAACTTTTTTTCGATTTTTTGAGGTCCCAATGGCCCCCCTTTTTTTCTTCGGAATATGGTCATGTTGGGTACCATTCGAATCGGTTTGATGAGAGAAATCTACTGGTGTGTATTTTATTGAAATCTACGCACCGTTAGAAAGTTATGAGGGCTCAAGTAACCCTGAATGGCGGAAATAATATGCAGGCCATGCCTTTCTCGATATACTAAGCCTAAGCCTTATTCTTAGCCTAAGCTAAGGTCGCTGCTATATGAGCCACGTAGTAAGCATAAGTAGAGGGCTGCCGCCCCCGAACCCCCCGCTCTAAGCTGTTCTTTTTTCTAACGTTATAACGTAGGCCCTCAGGTTTATTGGGTCCCTCATAACTTTCGAACGGTGGCGTAGATCTCAATAAAAGACACACCAGTAGATTTCTCTCATCAAGCCGATTCGAATGGTACCCAACATGACCATATTCCGAAGAAACAAATTTTTGGGTTCCCGAGGGGGGACAATTGGGACCTCAAAAAATCGAAAAAAAATTTAGTGATGTTGGTAAAATGGGTATTTTCTGAACCGCCTTATCGAGCTGAATCTATTGATACCAAAATCAGCTCTGTATCTTCAATATTGACCAAATTCGGGCTAGGGCTAAAAGAAAAGACCCCACTGTGTTAATGCACGAGTATTTGAAACAACAAAACGTGGATCCAGCGTACGCTACTTCGCCATAAACCAATACAAAACACTTTCTGATGCAAGCTATTAATTTAAGTACATATGTAAATTGTTTCAATAACTCGATTTCTCCAATCGTGGGATGTTGGATTCCCATGAAAATAAATTCATCCCCATCCCCATGGGATCTGCAAAAATACCAAAAAAATTTCTCTATAAATGTATAATTTTGTATATCATTCGAACTGCATTGACGAGCTGAGTCGAATGGTTCAAAAATCACTGAATTCGTTCTTTGCTTAACGACCACTGTTAGGATAAGTCTAATCCTAAGCTAAGCCTATGTTTTAAACAGATGAACCGATTTAGCTAACTTTGTCACTATCCGACCCAGCCCGTCAATGTAGTTCGAATGATATATAAAACTATACATTTATCGAGGAAATTTTTTTTTCGAAAATTTCGGGTACCAAAGGACGAGCACTGGGAACCCAAAAATATATCCAAAAATTATCAATAAAACCGGCTCGTCGAGCTTGAGGCAAATGGAATCAAAATTATCACTGTATCATGAAAATTGACCATTTTCCTGCTGAGGGTATAACCGAAAAGACCCAGGTCTATGAACATGAGATGCTCGCGCCTGAATTGACGTCATCAACAGGATGACCTATCGTTTATGGTCGCCAGTTCGCTTCCTAATGATTTTGTCGTGTTTTCAAAAATATTGCGTTCAATTTAGCTTATGGAACCACATTATACACTTTTTACAGTAAGAACACTTGGTATCAGGCACTTTGTGTCGCAATTTTTTTTGTGCAATTTAACTACTAAATTTTTGAACTATATATATTAATGTTTGTGATTTGGGTAATCCAAATGGTGATTATAGATTTAATGTGTTCAAGCGCCTTGACGGCTACTCATGCAAATGTAAATTATAATGATGTGAGCCTTTATGCTCAGTAAACACAGATTGATCATAGACTTTGATGACAGTAAACAGCTGTGCGATATATCTATACTGTAGTATTTTTTGGAATATTTTCTTCACTGAAGTCACACGTTTCTTACTAAAACATGTTTACTTGTTTGATAGTTATAAAACCGTATATACTACAAATACAGAAGCCAAAAGATACGTAAGTTACAGACAAATATTGTTTCTGGCAATAGCGATATTTTACGTACGTCGGGTTTACGTTAGGTTTACAATATCAAAGTTTAAGAATAATTAACTTAGATGTTGTTACTAGTACATAGTACTGAATGTAGTCATATAACTGAGTGCAGTCATATAAAACAGTATATACTACAAACACAGAAGCAAAAGATACGTACGTCACAGACGAATATTGTTTCTGTTTGGCTGTTAATTTATTGAGTGGAACGAGAATTTTCAATTTTGGCTCTGGAGGGGGTTGAGGAGGTCCTGTCTGCGTGTGTCTGTCGCACCACCTGGATCTCGATAGCGGTTGGGCGGATTTTGATGCAAGATAGCTCATTCGAACCGCAATGGTCAATTTAGGTGTAGTGACGGAGCCCGATGTTTGAATTTTTTCCCATGGGAAAAGTTATGGGGCAAAATGACATCATTTCGGCCCATTTTTCGGGCACCCCCTCCAGTTTTTGCGACTTTTCCCAAAAAGCAAACGAGGTATCCGCAAACTAATAGGCCTATTCCATGTAGCTTTACCAGGGCTTTCCAATGATATATAACAAGTTTTATACAACTACTTCCCAATCTGGAGCCTATAAGCTTATAGTTGGCGCCAAATTTCATATTTGGTGAAAAGTCGTGGGAAATGCGCCTAAATTTGTGTTTGTTGCTTTTAGTGTCTTATGTGGGGTTTTCTGGGCAGATATACTCATTGCAAGTGTTAAAAATATTGTTGGGCAAATATTTTTTACACTTCTGGTTCATACTTCGCATAAAAAAATGACGTTTTCGAAATTTTTGGTGAGAAGTGGGAAAAGCACCTGAATGTGTATTTATTGTTGGTTTTAGTGTCGGATATGGGGTTTTCTGGGCCGACAAGCTCATTGCGAGTGTCAAAATGTGTGGCAAATATTTTTCACACTTCTGCTTCGGTGGATTGTTCTCACCACTTTAATTCTGGCTCGCAAGCGAGCTTCACTAGTAATAATTCGCTTAGATGTTGCTACTAGTACATAGTACTGAATGTAGTCATATAACTGAATGTAGTTATATAAAACAGCATAAACTACAAACACAGAAGCAAAAGATACGTACGTCACAGACGAATATTTTCTGTTAATAGCAATGTTTTACATCGGGTTTACGTTAGGTTTACTGTAACGAAGTTTTAGAATAATTCGTTTAGATGTTGCTACTAGTTGATAACTTTCTAAGAATGTAACTTTGTACCTTGTTGAAGAAGATATACGGCTGCTGTGAGTGTGACCGTGATACGTCGGATAAGGACAATGTAAACATAAAATTAGCCAGGTTCCCTGTTATAGATGACAGATGTAAAATTGATAGGGTTTTCTCTTAATATTGAGTTAACATTTAATAAGTTTGTAGTCATATTTCTTTGCAGGTCGTGACACTGTTATATAAAAGCTTAAAGCTATGTATAAGCTAAATTCACATACACAGTGAAAATGGACAATCTTGTATCTACATAGAGCAGAGTTGTAAAAATTTTAAAGCATAATATCAGTTTTAACTGGTCATAACTTCGTAATGAATCGTGCTCTGTAATATTGTTGTATAGAGTTTGAATCAAATTGGTGACGTATTACAATGCTCAGGTGTGTCGAAAGCGGGTTGACAGGGGGGCTACCAGTCCCATTTTTTACGGCCAAACATGAAAAACTAAGCAGATAAAAGCAAAATGAATCTAAACGGCAGGTCCCCTCCACTTTGAAGAGCTTTGGACACCACTGACAATGTTACAGAGGCAATGGCTCCTTAAGCGCCGGAGAGACAGACAAATAAACATGTATGAATATGCTATTCCTAAACACATTAAGCAGATAAAAATTAGTCAAATCCATGAATCTGTCACCTTAATTACAGCAGTTAAAATAATGTATTAATGTATATGTAGCTTAAAATTATGTAATTAATTTTGATAACCCTTCTGGATTTAAAGAAACTTGAGAACGAAATTATGTATTTTATTTAACATATTTCGACAGAAATAGAGCTAAATGACGATATACCTATGGCTCGATGGGCCCTAACGTGCTCCAATTGTGAAAATTTGTGTGTCTGTTTCTGCATCCTTTTTGAACTTTAATTTCATTTGCCATTTTTCTAGAATTAATGTTAGCCAAGAACGTCTGGTGTTTATAAGTCCCAAAGTTTAATAGATTTTTATGTTTAGGAAATACCCAGCAAATGAACTTAAAACAGTTGCCGCATAAGGTAAATTATATCAATGGTAGCATGGGTATAGTAACCTTTGATCTATCAAAGTTCTAGTTCGAAACAAACATGTATTAAATTAATGGTCTCAGCAATGCACATAGAATAAATACATTGAACTGTTACAGTTAATGTCTCACAATAAGTGATGATAAAAATAAAACTTATCATAATAATAATAATAATAATGGCATTTAAAACGAGCCTTTTTCGCAAAAGCGTTGCAAAAGCGCAAGAGGTTGTCATAATATACAATAATCCGAACGAAGAATCATTACTATAATCATTACGTCAAACAAGAATAATAATTAGATAGCCAAAAATAATATATGGAACCCTCTCATTCCGGACATATTATTATCGATCGAATCTGATATATCGTATTTGGCTGGACATGAATATCTTACTGAACCTCTACGAAAACACTTTTAAACAGTAACTGAATTGACTCATTCCGGACATTATTATCCGGACATTATTATCCGAATTAACTCATTCCGGACATATTATTATCGATCGAATCTGATATATCGTATTTGGCTGGACATGAATATCTTACTGAACCTCTACGAAAACACTTTTAAACAGTAACTGAATTGACTCATTCCGGACATTATTATCCGGACATTATTATCCGAATTAACTCATTCCGGACATATTATTATCGATCGAATCTGATATATCGTATTTGGCTGGACATGAATATCTTACTGAACCTCTACGAAAACACTTTTAAACACTAACTGAATTGCTACTTCAAAAATTACTATTAAAAAAAATTCGCTAATTCCCTATAACAACTTACTAAAGGATTAATATTTTGATTTTCAGAAAGAAATGATGAATTATTGGTGTCTTCAATGTCAGATAAATATGCGCATCTGTTACTATTCTTGCCTAAATTACGCCTTTGGCTAGAAGCGTAGCCGGAATAGTTTACTACAAACATGCCGATCCGGTAATGGTATTTTTTCAATAATTTGTTAAAAGTGTGTTCATACGTTCCAACTTTTCGCTCATATTTTAAGTTCAAAATTTTAGCTCAAATTTTTGTCACAATTTAGCTGTTATGTGTAAATGAATGATCTAAAAAATCTCCACACATCAAAACCTTATGCTCAAATTATTCTTAAAGATTATTCAAATAATGTTTGTTGTCATGGACTGCCTAAAGCAACATGCTAAAAGTTTGACTATAATTTCCCACGTTTATATTCGTCAAAAATGAAGAAAAAGATGTCAAATTTAGATCAAAAAGCTTTCCAGTATGAACCCGCTTTATCAATAAATATGGACCATAATATAATTATATCGGCAATGTAACCTTTAAGGGCAGAAGTGAAATGCATGCTATATCGTTCTCGATATACTAAGCCATAGCCTTAGTCTTAGCCTAAGCTAAGGACCCTATATGAGCCATGTACTAAGGTTAAGCTTTAGTCGGGGGACTATCGCCCCCCGAACACACCGGTCTAAGCTGTTCTTTTTTATAACGTTATAACGTCTGGCACCTAAAGGTGACTTGGGCCATTATATCGGCTTTCCAAATATGTATTTCATTTTTGCAATTTGACGATAAAACTGCTTAAAACACAGATGGATAAAATTGAATCATTGTTCAAAGCATGACAGTTTTCTAAAACGCTTAGCCTCTTCGAACAATACCACATCCAGATTTTCCTCCATGGCACGCGGCTCCTCCGTAACGACCCTTGGCAGCTGTTCCGTGACTAGGAGAAACTCTGGGTCTTTGGTTGCCATGTCCTTGTTTGCGTTTGGATGTCTTTTTTCGTTGATTCGATGAGGTTTTTGATTTTTTGCCTCCCGTTTTTCCTTTTGATGCCTTTTGCCTACTCCCAGAAGATGCAGCATTTGTTCTTTTACCTGATGGTTTTCCAATTGAAGACTTTTTCTTTCCGGTTCCTGACGTTTTTGCTCTTTTGATTCCGTTAACGCGTGATGTGTTTGACTGACGCGTTGGAGCTTTTTTTCGTTTACCGTTTGTTCTTTTGTTTGCATTGACACGTGGTCCCCCCGGCTTCCGTACTACAAGCTTTTTTCTACCACCGCTTGGCGAATTTTTTGGTCTTTTGCCTGCATTAAGACGTGATCCTGGCTGTTTGCGTACCGTTGGCTTTTTCCTACTACCACTTGGCGATGCTTTCGCTCTTTTACCTACGCTATTAATACGTTGCGTGGATTTATGTTTTGCAGCTTTCTTCCCAGTGGGCCTTCGTGGAATTAAAGCGGCTGGCACACGAAGTTTTCGACGATTTTGTGGTGACATTTTACCTTTTCGCTTGCCCGAAATTGTTCCTGTGCGTCGACTGGTTTGGCGTTTTATACGACGCAATATTGTTTCTAAGGACGCAGCAATTTGTTGGAGTTCTGAAACATTTTGACGTTCTTAAATCAAGAATAATTATTATTACTGTACTTGTTGTAATCTATACACGGAATCTTGTATTGGCGTACCCAGAACTTTCTTCACGGGAGGGGCGGAATTTGCTAAATGACGGATATATACGTTTTCATACTTCTGTATTATGTCATTATTCAAAAGGGCATGGGTGGCTGCACGTATAATGGGTTGAGCACGATCCGCCTTCTATTTGACTACGCCATGGAATCTTTCAAGTTCTACCGATCATTATTATTATCAGTCCAACAAAAAATGAATATCACAAACTTGTCTAATATTTCGCTTGAAACTGATTTAATTTGGATTTATACCGGAGCTGCGACGATGTAATGTACTTACATAGTTTGGACATTTCGACAGACAAAACACCCACTGTTGTGTAAATTCCAGTACTCAGTCGCTCGAAACATTCTGATATGCTTAAATTCAAATATACTCCGAGGATTGTAGAGTGAGCCGCAGATTATTAACTAGTGAAGCTCGCTTGCGAGCCAGAATTCGAGTGGTGAGAATAATCCTCTGAAATCTGTTGTAGAAAGCACACACAAACAAAGCCTACACATAGTACGCAGCTGCAGCATTATATAAACCGTGAGTGATGAGTCATAGTTTCGCCCGCCTCTTGTGATAGCCAACGTATGCAACGAGTACAAAAACAATGAACTAACAATTTAATAATTCAATGAAACCCTAAATTGACCATGAAAAGAACGTTAAAGGATTCAAACCGACACTTGAGAAAAATCTCAATTTTCATACCAAGTATGAAGCGGAAGTGTAAAAAATGTTTGCCACACAATATTTTGACACTCGCAATCAGCTTTTTGGCCCAGAAAACCCCATATCCGACACTAAAACCAACAATAAGCACACATTTAGGTGCATTTCCCACGACTTTTCACCAAATATTAAATTTGGCGAAACCTATAAGTTTATAGACTACAGATTGGGAAGTAGTTGAAAAACTTGTTGTATATCATTGGAAAGCCCTAAGCTACATGGAATAGGCCCATTAGTTTGCGGATACCTCGTTTACTTATTGGGAAAAGTCGCAAAAACTGGAGGGGGTGCTCGAAAAATGGGCCAAAATGACGTCATTTTGCCCGATAACTTTTCCCACGGGAAAAAATTCAAAAATCGGGGTCCGTCACTACACTTAAATCGACCATTGCGGTTCGAATGAGCTATCTTGCATCAAAATCCACTCAACCGTTATGGAGATACAGGTGCGACACACAGACACACCCACACTAAGACAGGACCTCCTCAACCCCCTCCTAAGCCAAAATTGAAAATTCTCGTTCCACTCGAATTCAATAAGCTGCACTTTCTTGCCGTAATGAAACTAAATTTACGCAAATGTTTCATGTTTTAGCATTTAAACTCTTACTTCACGAAACTAAATGTATCACGGATACGTAACGCTCCTCGCAAGCAGCACGCAACCGATCGTAAGCTATGTAACCAACTGAATTACCACACTGCTTTGTATTGCATAAAGTTGCCGTAGAGTCTTAACATGCCTTAAACGATTAAAATAATCAAGAGTCGACCATGATCGACTCTGCATAATAGTGCGACACTCTTCAGATTTCCGATATTATAGTCCGCGGTACGTCGCGGTCGATTTCGCCCTTGCCCCTCCCAAGTTTATGACATCTTTGTGGGCTATAAAGAAGACTACCCCACCCATGTTTATGGTCCACCACATCCAGATCCCTTCGAAGTTCTTGGATCACCGACTAATAACCCATCCATGTTCATAAACCATTAAATATACACCCCGCCCATGTTCAGGGACAACTAAATTCAGACCCACACGTTCATGAACTACTAAAATTACACCCCATCTATGTTCTTGCACCACTTTTCAGACCACACAGGTTCATAGATCACTTTTTCATTTTTTCTAAAAATTTAAACCGGACGGTAATAATAATTATATATATAGAAAGTCACGTCATTTCAGTTGTGTCTATAATCCAGTGTTAGATGTCATGGTTGCATAAGTTAAACTGATAAGGAATCACGGGGAGACTATAAGCTACACTGAACAAAAGACTCAATATGATCATAGTGAAAGATATTTAGAGAAAGGCTGGTCGGACGGATGGACGGAAGGACATGCACGGTAAATTTATTAAGGCGTATACAAATACATAATTGCTCGATTCGCTCTCTGCTAAGGAGTACAGGGATTTGTCATACTTTTCGTTTACAAAGCTTCTGCTCGTACCTTTTAAACTATCAATACAAGAGACCACAGTTTTGCAGTTACCTTTGCTGTTATTCGCAAGCGTATTTCCAATTCGTTTTGATTCCGCTACTTCTGACCGTTCACTGTTCGTGACGTTGAGATCATTATCGATATCGTTGACTGGAACAGATTCAGAGCTAGCAAAAATATCAAGCACCACTAGTGTCACGAAAATTATTTGAATAAACTGGTAATTAGATGTTGTCATTTTGGTGCAGTTCTTATAGTTGATCAAAATATTATTAGACAATAGTAATATACTATTGCTGAATAAATCCTGTAATATTTTTCAAAGTGCGGTGTAAACTAAATTATGCTTTTTTTATACAGTGATTCTTCTGAGATTTTTTACGAGACCACGATGAACATGGATCACTGGCAATGCACTGGACTACTACCCTAGAGACTCCGTGTGAGGCTTGTCCTTGTAGTAATCACATAAAAATAATCACGTAGTTTTCTGGGTAATGGCAATGACGATTCGGTAATACGTTGACAGTCAGTGTTATAGCTCCTTAGGCCACTAGACAACGTCATTCTCTATTAGACCATAATCTTGCAGTGTTGTAAGTCGCAAATTTTGTCGCTTCAATAAATGCATACACAGGAACCCGGGATCAGGTGGGGCAAATGCCTTCTCCCTAGAAAACAAGCTCCAGGGGCATGCTCTTCATTCTAGCGCCCCAACATTACACGCATATCAGCCTATTTCCTTGAATTTTTGTCAGTGTTCTCAAAATATTTCGTGAGCTTTCGCCGCAGAAAACTGGTGTCGTTGAGGAAGTAAATCTGGCTTGAGAAGGGTGGTGCGACCTTTAGTGAACACGACTATCTTTTATGGGCACATATGTCCCAGTTGTGTTTTATCTAATTTTATCTCTAGATTTGGTTTATCTTGGCTTTCCTCCCACTTTGATTCAAAATCGTTCCCAACGACCTGTTCCTGCATTCTAACTTACACTGCTTCAGCTGGTGGTATGGTTGTATTGTTATATATATGATACGGCTAGGTACGGCCAGCTTCAGCTGGTGGTATGATACGGCCAGCTTCAGCTGGTGGCGTGGTTGTATGGCTATATATATGATACGGCTAGGTACGGCCAGCTTCAGCTGGTGGTATGATACGGCCAGCTTCAGCTGGTGGTATGATACGGCCTGCTTCAGCTGGCGGTATGGTTGTATTGCTATATATATGATACGGCTAGGTACGGCCAGCTTCAGCTGATGGTATGATACGGCCAGCTTCAGCTGGTGGCGTGGTTGTATGGCTATATATATGATACGGCTAGGTACGGCCAGCTTCAGCTGGTGGTATGATACGGCCAGCTTCAGCTGGTGGTATGATACGGCCAGCTTCAGCTGGTGGTATGATACGGCCAGCTTCAGCTGGTGGTATGATACGGCCTGCTTCAGCTGGCGGTATGGTTGTATTGCTATATATATGATACGGCTAGGTACGGCCAGCTTCAGCTGGTGGTATGATAATGCCAGCTTCCGCTGGTGGCATGGTTGTATTGCTAAATATATGATACGGCTAAAAGACAGGACATATGCTAATGCCATTATCCCTCAAATATTAAATTCATTCAATTTTACGTAAAGTATTTGCAAACAACGTTAACCCAACGGCTCTGGGAAACTTATAAATTGCTCTTTTTAATATAACTTGGGTAACTGTCTACATAAAATTTTTAGTTTCTATTTGGTAGGTACGCACAGTACACAAATCACTACCAAGGGTTTCTGGCAAAAAATTGGCTTTCGGGTGAGGGTTTGAAGCAAACCGAAAACGATCATGACATCGTTTATGGTGACGTTGCACCGGAGTGTTTATACCCTTTTATAAAATGTTTTATTAAAAACTCTTGATATCTCTGTACACGAGCATGCAGAATTTTCCGAAATGGCACCGGTTAATGATTCATTCGCTGATATTCTTACTGATCCTTTAAATGCACGTTTTCACAACCTTGGTCCTACTACAAAAGCACTTATCAACTGGTGATATTTGTAAGCGGCTGTAAAGGCTTACTTTCATGAAGCAGTTTATATTGTTTTCGGTTTATACCAAATAAATATAATGGGTTCCTAGCGAACTGATGTGTACAAACGTATCTGCGAAAAGTCACCAGATCGAACATGGAAAAATATAAACATATATCATAACTGATGAGCCATGAAGAGTCGTTAAAATAAACATTTTGTAATACCTATTTTTGTCTATTATTATTTGTTGTGCCATAAGCACTCGAACCATTTTTTATGACGGTAAGATATATTTTAAAGAAAAATCTAAAAGTGTCCAATGATACGGCACAATTTTCCTCTAGCTTCGCATCGCAGATTTTTCAGACGTTTCGAAAGCAACACCCAAAATTTAACTGACTCCTATACAAAGATAAACGTTCAAACGTTAAATGAGCTTAATTTATCTGAGACATCATGCCAGGACACCGAAATTTTCCAATACCCATTATGCATTCCTTTCCATGAAAAATCTGACAAAATTCATAAACAATGTCACAACCTTATGGCTGGTGGAATGAAGCGAAAACATTAAGTTCAAACTAGACCGGTAAAATTGACTTACAAACTCAAGATGACTAGTTTAAAATTGTCAAGTTCAGCTAAACATGTGAGTTGTTTCCAACAGTAGTTAATGCAAATTATCATCACTAAGAACATTAGCATTTAATTTCAAAATGATTAATTTTACCACAGCAGTTCGCTTTTCAATTTTCTCTGACGCATTATATATCGCACGCCGAGACATGAAAGTGATTGTGGTAATATTGGTCACTGTAAATCACAGTACAAAATTTTTAGGGGTAAATTCCCAGAATCTGTGCATAAGAACATTTAGTCTTAAATAATTGCCACTATAGTACCAACTTTTTTAAGACAAAATATTCATATACCGAGATTCAGCATATCATTCCTAGAAATTTGGTACTTTGATTTAGTGTGGGTAGAGCTGCACATTACGTACTACACAGGTGATACTATTAGTAAAATATTGGAGTCATCGATCTGATTATTATCGCCTGGTCGTGCTTCAGAAATGGAAATCCTAGAAATTTGGTACTTTGATTTAGTGTGGGTAGAGCTGCACATTACGTACTACACAGGTGATACTATTAGTAAAATATTGGAGTCATCGATCTGATTATTATCGCCTGGTCGTGCTTCAGAAATAGAGGCCGACCAGAAATGCGAGAATCCAGTAGGCACTAGAGGCGATTGGACGCTGTAAAAAGGTTGATAAAAATGAAAACCAGGACTCAGAAATAAGCTACCTAAAAACAATGAAGACGCCGAAAAATGAAACAAGCCTAAAATTAAAATGCATTCTTATTATCTAATGATCATGAGAAGGTGTGAAAGGTGTCGCTTAGGTCCGAGTGCAAATCTTCGTTTGACCCGAGTTTATTTGGTTACTCCCAACTACCGAGTTGGTAGCTGGACCTTACAATATTTAATCAATTCAAACTCATAACTCAACAAGGCCTGGACGGATTGATGTCTGTGAGGGCTAGCAATTTTTGTCCTGACGCGTACCGGTGCGGGTGTTAGACATAGATTGCTCGCTACACATCTTCACTTACTGTAGCTGACAAAATCTATTTTCAAAACTTTACGTCATAAAACTTGTAAATTTGTTAATTTTAATTTCATCGTCTGTAACTCCGGAACAAATTCGCATGTAATTTTTACATATAGGGTGTACACAAGCCATTACCTCTATCTCCCTTATTACCAAGCTGAGACCAAACAACACATGCTTCGAGGCTGAAATTTGAAATCCTTTGTATCTCATCGAGTACTTGTTTCTTCCACTTGGGCATAAAAAGTTGTTGGTCTACATTTTGATACCCATATTTTCGAGATATTACCACTTAAGGCAATTTACGTTATAAAAAATTACTATTTCCAGAAGTACTACGGTAGCTGGGATCTCACCGCTCGTGGCGCTTAGTATATAGCTGCATAAGAAATGTTTCAACCTGCAAACGTTACACCGATCTACTGAGCCGATCCTCAAAATTACAATTGTCAGGCGACACCATTGGCTTAAATGGTGTAATGTTCATTTTCTATAACGGGCGGTCTGCGATACAGAAATTGACTTTGGTAACTTCTTGTTGCTATAAAACATTGATTTTCAGGATGAAACATTTCAGGATAAAAGCTGTTAGCAACCGTTTAATAAAACTTTAAGAGCTACTATTTATTTTTTGGAACTTTGTCCACATAACTATGAGCAATAATCTTGTTAACGGAGGAGACATGTAGCAATTGTGGTTACCTACCTGTTAAAAGCTATTAGCAACCGCTTAAGAAAACTTTACGAGTATTTATTTGTTTTCTGAGACGTCGTCCACAGCAATGATCCTGTTAACGGAGGAGACATGGAGGAATTGTGGTGCCCTATCTGTGCAAGACCATAACAACCGTTTAAGAAAACTTATAAGAGCAAATTTTTTATGACTTCGCCCACATAACCATGAGCAACAACAACAACAACAACAAGATTTTATTTAAAGAATGTACACATATAGCATACAGTAATTAAATAAAAAATAAATCAGATAGGGTTTAATCCTCTTATATCTGATTAAAGGTTTCTGTCGTAATGTAAAAAATGGTCTAGGTTGACTTTTTTTAATAACGATTTAAATGTATTAAGGCATGACGATTGTATGAATGGTTTACCATCAACATACTCAGGTAGTGAATTCCATGCATCGATAACGCGAACAGAAAACGAGTGTTTCAGAATATTGGTTTTAAATTTCTTTTTTACCAGTTTTTTTGAATGACCTCTGGTATGCACAACATTAGAAAGGGTAAATAAATGTTGACAAGCATTAACATTTTTATACAAGCATTTATAAACCATAATGAGATCAAAGTGTAAGCGGCGTAGTTCTAATGGCTCAAGGCTTAATTTTTGTAGTCTCTCTGTGTATGGTGCATACACCCAGTTGTTTCGTTCATAAAGACGGCGCGTAAAATAACGCTGAACGCGTTCAATTAGATCTATATCCCCTAGGTAGCACGGAGACCATGCTTGGGCAGCATATTCTAGTTGTGGTCTCACATAAGTGATGTAAGCATGTAATAGGGTCTTAGCGTCAGAAGTAAAAAAGCAGCGGAAAATTATATTTATAACCTTATATGCTCTTGAAACTAGCATGACGCAGTGAGCATTTGGTTTCATATCATTTGTAACTATGACACCTAAATCTCTACATTGTTCTACTAACGAAATTGGTTCACCATTTAGGACATATTCAGCATTGACCCTGTTAATCTGGAATCGGTAGAAATAGAGAAAATAGTAATCTGCTTTGACACGTTTCTGCTCAGAAAAACAGCACTAATAGATATGGCCTGATATAGAAACCTTAATAAAACAATATTTTTACGCATTTCCACAACTGCTAGTGTAATTTATATTTTATGAATATTTCAGGAAATCCAGCGATTTTTAATAGCTAATAGTTGCATGAGGAATTGGCAAAATAATCTTCTGAAAAACCAATTTTTGAATTGTAATTGAGTTCTCCTAAATAACCCACCCATAACTGGACAATTCTATGATGCGTCATCATTTTACGTACCAAATTCTCTCAAGTCCACACATGCTCATAAGGGGTTAACCGGTAATGGGCCTGACCTCCCTCGGTTCCAAGCACCGGCCCTTCTATGACAGGTGTTCCAACCACCCCTCGATAGGTCAAAGGCACCGAACCGATAGGTGCCGAGGCCTCGCTCGGACAACGTTTACGCATATTATTGCTTTAATTTTTCATGTGTGTGAGTTTTTCACTCTACGAAATACAGCTAATCTTTGCGGGGCTAAAATCTAAATATATTGTCACGCTACGGTTCTAAATCTATCGCTATCCGTATTTCGTATTGTACATAATCCATATTTTCTGTAAGGCTGTAAATTCAGTGCAGAAATTGTCTATTTTGTCGTATTCCCCGATTTAGGTTTAGGCTAAGTCCATGGGTCATATAGGGACCTTAACTTAGGCTAAAACTAAGGCTCAAGCTTGGTATATCGATAACGGCATGGTATGCCTAAATTCGTGTTATTTTTTATTCGTGTTATCACGTTTGATCACTAATTTATTCACAATTACCGCTGGCCCTTTATTATACTTGGCCCATCTCAACTTTAGGGTCCAAATCATGATGCATACCATGCCGTTATCGCTATCCGTAATTCGTATTGTACATAATCCATATTTTCTGTAAGGCTGTAAATTCAGTGCAGAAATTGTCTATTTTGTCGTATTCCCCGATTTAGGTTTAGGCTAAGTCCATGGGTCATATAGGGACCTTAACTTAGGCTAAAACTAAGGCTCAAGCTTGGTATATCGATAACGGCATGGTATGCATCATGATTTGGACCCTAAAGTTGAGATGGGCCAAGTATAATAAAGGGCCAGCGGTAATTGTGAATAAATTAGTGATCAAACGTGATAACACGAATAAAAAATAACACGAATTTCGCATGAAATGTACCATTGAACATTGGTAGCAATATTTCCTTTCGTTACTAATGTGATAGTGCTTTAGTCAGGCTGTACTTAATTACAGCAATAGCAGTATGATTTATATTGGTATATTACTGATATACCGGAAGTTGGTAAGCCATTACTGAAGTTTCGACCTCCCCATTATGCGGTTAATGCGTGACGCAAATCTCGCTACGCTGACTCTCCCAACCAGTACATACTTTGTTAATACACTTTCTTGCTTTTGAACTTTAATGTATCATAATTCGGCCCCTAAAATTGACATGGGTCAAGTATAATAAAGGGCCAGCGGTAATTGTGAATAAATTAGTGATCAAACGTGATAACACGAATAAAAAATAACACGAATTTCGCGTGAAATGTACCATTGAACATTGGTAGCAATATTTCCTTTCGTTACTAATGTGATAGTGCTTTAGTCAGGCTGTACAATTACAGCAATAGCAGTATGATTTATATTGGTATATTACTGATATACCGGAAGTTGGTAAGCCATTACTGAAGTTTCGACCTCCCCATTGTGCATAATGCGTGACGCAAATCTCGCTACGCTGACTCTCCCAACCAGTACATACTTTGTTAATACACTTTCTTGCTTTTGAACTTTAATGCATCATAATGCGGCCCCTAAAATTGACATGGGCCAAGTATAATAAAGAGCCAGCGGTAATTGTGCATAAATTAGTGATCAAACGTGATAACACGAGTTTCGCCTGAAATGTACTATTGAACATTGGTAGCAATATTTCCTTTCGTTACTAATGTGATAGTGCTTTAGTCAGGCTGTACTTAATTACAGCAATAGCAGTATGATTTATATTGGTATATTACTGATATACCGGAAGTTGGTAAGCCATTACTTAAGTTTCGAGCTCGCCATTATGGCGTTAATGCGTGACGCAAATCTCGCTCCGCTGACTCTCCCAACCAGGACATACTTTGTTAATACACTTTCTTGCTTTTGAACTTTAATGCTAATAAGTACATTAACAAAGCATCAGTCAGTGCCTAACCAAATAAGAAAATTTGTTCTAGAATCACAAATTCATTGTTCCAGTGTTTCTTTAATTTGCCGACATAATATCAACCTGAGGCAAAAGAAATGGAATAAAGTTAGTTTAGCCTTTGGCAAATATTTCCTTACGTTGCAATAATCCAGTGTTTCTTTAATTTGCCGACATAATATCAACCTGAGGCAAAACAAAATGGAATAAAGTTAGTTTAGCCTTTGGCAAATATTTCCTTACGTTGCAATAATCCAGTGTTTCTTTAATTTGCCGACATAATATCAACCTGAGGCAAAAGAAATGGAATAAAGTTGGTTTAGCCTTTGGCAAATATTTCCTTACGTTGCAATAATCCAGTGTTTCTTTAATTTGCCGACATAATATCAACCTGAGACAAAAGAAATGGAATAAAGTTAATTTAGCCTTTGGCAAATATTTCCTTACGTTGCAATAATCCAGTGTTTCTTTAATTTGCCGACATATCAACCTGAGGCTAAAGAAATGGAATAAAGTTAATTTAGCCTTTGGCAAATATTTCTTACGTTACAATAATCCAGTCTTTCTTTAATTTGCCGACATAATATCAACCTGAGGCAAAAGAAATGGAATAAACTTAATTTAGCCTTTGGCAAATATTTCCTTGCGTTGCAATAATCCAGTGTTTCTTTAATTTGCCGACATAATATCAACCTGAGGCAAAAGAAATGGAATAAAGTTGGTTTAGCCTTTGGCAAATATTTCCTTACGTTGCAATAATCCAGTGTTTCTTTAATTTGCCGACATAATATCAACCTGAGACAAAAGAAATGGAATAAAGTTAATTTAGCCTTTGGCAAATATTTCCTTACGTTGCAATAATCCAGTGTTTCTTTAATTTGCCGACATAACGTCGTAGTGAACGAGAAACTTGTTCTATTCAAGGAATGTACCCTCGAAAACGGACGTTTGGTTAAGGGTAAACATAATGCGTTGGACTATACCGTAAAAGCAGTAAACGGGCGGCACATTGTGCATTTAATATACGTAACTGAACGAAGTAATACCAT
>JASANE010001345.1:0-16386 GCA_030248225.1 Trileptium ribeirensis
CTGGTAGCATTAACATTTGCTATGTTCACAAAAATGAAAACATTAACGTGTTCAAAACCTACTTGATCATGGTTATGATTAGACGTTATTACAAAATCATACATCAAATAAACGCTTTCCAGCGACTCAAGACCGAAATGGAATATCCGATTGTTTATGATCAATAGTTTTAATGAAACAAGTATATCTCATAATAGTATTACGCTGCGCACATGCAGTCTTGTTGTTGTGCCTTTTACAACTTTTGGCTATGTCAAAGCTAAAAGTACGACGCCATACGGCTCAATCGTATTTCCATAATTCGCTTCTGAATTATATCTTATATCTTAAGCTTATATGGCCGCTAACGTTTTATGTGTCTATTACATAGCTAGTTTTCAAAATCTATTTAGTTTTCTTTTCGTTTTCAAATAATATTAACTTATCAGATTTTCACGGCAGTTAGCATATTTAAGACGAAAAAGGTGCCTCCGTAAGTCAGCACAGTGACTGCTCAATACCCCATTTTCTGAAATGATGTCGACTACTAGATGCTTGCAGTGATAGCAAGAGAGAATGTTTAGTTTCCTCGAAACGGTAATATCTCAGATTCAAAGAATATAGATATCAAGCAAGACACCTAATATTGGATGTAGACATTCTCTTAGCTAAGTTTCGACCAGGCCGTTTGTAGCATTTTCCAAATATTTGAAAACACATATATTTAGTTAGAAATGAAATACAAATATACAACTTGATAACTTCCGCAAGCAATTTACAAAAAAATGCCAAAAGTATGATAAACAATATATAATAAAAGCCTGACCGATACCATGTTCCTTTACAAATACAATCGAATTAACAGTACATAGACTATAAAATGCAATATCTGTAAATGCATAAATGAACAAACGAAATTTTTATGAGAAACTTATCACCTAGTTGTACTAGATATGTTGTGGGTTGTGTAAAATTATGTGAAGCCAAACTATTATAACAGCGGTTGCAAAGGTAAGAACAAGCTTTGATATTAGGCTCCAATTCGGCTTGTTTTCATATCTATTAGGCTTGTCTCAACTCGGTTATCAAATTTCGACGGAAGGTTCTGCTAAATTACCCAATAAACTAAGCTAGACTCAGCTCGGGTCCATAAAGCTGGCTGTGAATAACGAAACTTTGATGAAAACAAATTTTAATACAGAAATCGGAGCGAAAAATGAGGTGACACATTAAGGAAGCAAAGATCAGTGTTCCGCCAATGTAACTACGAATATTTAAAGTAGAGCCACCTAGATCAACTACATATAATTGTAATCTTTGTAGACAGGCTTAAAGGTTGACTCCGAACCGAGCGATCCCGATACTAAAACCTCGATTGTGAAATCTAAATGGGTTGTTCGAAAAAAATATAAGCAATGTTCGTATTTGGAATGGAAAAACAAAAATGCTAAATCATTTCAAAAATCACAAGTTAACGCCGAAACCTTCATTCGATATTGCCTTCACTTAATGGGATAGTCAACTAATTATCCTTTGATGTCTTCTATAAATAACCGTAAATATTGTCTGAGCTCCCACTAGAACGTAAGCTCTAATAAAGCTAATAACATCTCATTTCCATTTATATGTTATATTTATTTATATAATAAAAATATTATTCATAATATATTTTTATTTTTATATTTTTTATTTGTAATCTTATATTTTGTTCAGTATTTTACGTGTTGTTTTTTTCATTTTAAAGTACGCTTACATTTGTTAAAACAAGTTGATAATTATACAATATATAATTAGTCTTATTTTATACAAAGCTAATGACTTGGTCAAACAAATTAGCCAAATTATAGCAAGAAATTAACAGTTTTGCGGATTATTCTAATAAGACAAAATAATATTACATAAAAATAGTGATAAATATCATTAACATTATTATTGCTCGGGCGATTTGATAATACTAATGCTCAAGATAGATCATGTATATAGTTGAAACGTTGTAATTAAGCAAGATATTATTTTTTACACGAATCTGGTTCGAACGAAATCATTTAATTGAATTTGCGATATTGCTCGCTACGTACAGCGCCATATCACCAATATTATATGAAAAAACGTGAAATGGTCAATAATGCGTGAATAAACTATAAGCGTATACACCATGATTATTCTATTGTCAAAATCAGGAACTTTCACTGTACAAAATTCACTGTCACAATTATGCTATCGGTATTAACAACTTAGTATGCACGAACTTGGTTTAACTGATGTACGAACGGAATTTGCGTATGGGTACATTTGCCGATTCCGCATGTTTGTTCGCGTTTATAAAATGACATTCTAGAATCGTATAGTTCTGTTAGGGGTCGGTGACCGTATAAAAGTATACAATCAACAAATGCTATTTCATCGCGAAACTAGTAATGCACGAGTAAACTCAAGGTGCGCCGTTTAGTTACCATCCTCTTTTGTCAAATGCAATTGCCATTCAGTTGTTCACTGGTCACAAATTTCATTTTTGCATTAAAGAACAGAAATTAGTCGGTTTCATATTTCATGGATTATAATTTGAAAATGTTCGCGAACACATTGGTGTTAAAGTACAGGGGCCGAGTCGGATTCGCTAATGGCGTTATAGAATAGAAAATGTCCAAATCGGATACGGTTATTAAAATCCGAGTTTTGTTCCCTAACAGCCTTTTGTACATGATGTCAAAAGAGGATGGTTGGGGCGCATCTTAAATTTACTCTGGCATAACCGCACTCAATAAATTTCGATAGTAAATCTTAATGTATAGATTTGTATTTTATATGATAATAACTTTTCAAACATTACTGCCATTTTTAATAATCAAATGCTGTTTTGTACCTGAAAATATTTGTACGACAGTTAATATGTTCATATGTATCATATTGAGGTACATATGTATCATATTGGACTAAATTTTGTTAATCCTACTTTGAAATTTTAACCAAAAATGAATATGGGGTAATCCAAAGTTTTCCCACATTTCCAAAAGCTGTGGACAGGACTATAAGAAAATTCATGCGAGAACATAAGCTAAAAAATCACGTTATTCATTCTCTGGATCAGGCAGAATTTTGTTAATCCTGCTTTGAAATTTCCACCAAAAATGAATATGGGGTAATCCAAAGTTTTAGCACATTTCCGAAAGCCGTGGGCAGGACTATAAGAAAATTCATGCTATATTATAGCTACGAAATCACGTCGGTTATTCTCAATTAGGCAGAATTTTGTTAGTCCTACTTTGAAATTTCCACCAAAAATGAATATGGGGTAACCCAAACTTTTCCCACATTTCCGAAAGCCGTGGGCAGGACTATTAGAAAATTCATGCTATATTATAACTAGGAAATCACGTTGGTTATTCTCAAACAGGCAAAATTTTAATTCAAAGTATATCTTCGATTTTCCAACGTTAGAGCATCGACAAAATTATCTAACACTTTTTTAAGTGATCTGTGATATGGGTCAAGTCATAATAAATAATGACACGTACACCGACCAAAGTGTCAGTTGAGTGATGCCGACGTGGGAGCGTCACATCACTTGAAGCATATAGTTGTAAATTCTTGCCATTTTCAGCTATTAAAACGAAACATTCTTGGAGATAGTATATTGATACTAGGCCAAAGCTTTGGAGTTTTATTAATAATGTTCAATCAGTGCATAGAAGTTTATATTGTATGCAGAATTATATGATTCCACCGCAGCTAAAACCAAAACTGACGCAGCTTCACGGGACATTTTAGCGGAACCAAGACATTGTAACTATTTAGCAAGAAAAAATGCTATATTCTAGCAGGTCAATACGTCAACACTGCTTATAAAAGGTAACAATGCTACTATGTAACATGTAAAATCAATATGTTTATTCATGTAAACATTTCAAACAAGGGTTGAATCATTTAAGTGAATGTTCTCTGCGTGTTTCGAAATAATTTAAATTTTATACGATTAAATATAATTTAAATTTCGAAATAAAGCATTTGAACCCCATTTTTATTTTATTACCGAACGAAATTTTCCGGTTTAGTGTTTTAAAAGCTGCGCATCAAATGTAATATTAGCCAACTACACGTATTACCATTAAACACGAAACGTATTTTCGTAACAAAAAATGCGGAATGGGAGTTGCTACTTTGTGTGTTGTGAAACGAACTCGTGGCCAAACAACAAATAGATGCGTTGTTTTAGCGAACATAAATTACCCCGTTTAGTGTTCAGTCGCTCTGTTTCGAGAACAGAAATTTTTGAATTTAAAATTCAACTTTAACTCAACCAAAATTCACAAATTTGTACTTGCATGTCAAAATGGGTGCGGCCCCCCCTCCTCCAAAACATTGTGCTGCCCTCAATTATTTAAGACAGATTTGCGCAAGTGCCTTTGAGAGCATTCCCAATACTATGGTATTCATTATATATATGTTTTTATGACATATGTCACGTGTCATATTATAATGGTTAAAGTTTTCAAAAAACCTAGTGTGGCAACAGCAATGGGGTGTCAAATAGAACGTATTTCACAACACTTAGTGAGCGCTAACATTAATTCTTCATACCTTGTTCCAAAATTTTACCTTAATAAACATGCATTTTGCATGTACTTCGTAGCATTGTAACCTTGTATTATTGCTTTAACATTGTCGCAAGATACTCTTCAGATTCAAAGTTAATAGTGTGAAAAATAATGATGATGACGCTTCAATATCTGTTCGAATTTAGGCTCTAGTCTCAGCTCAGCTCTACAGTCGAGCCCAGCCTGCCATGATGTCTGAAGAGCATCATCCAGTTCAGATTTGTGGGGAGATCTCGGGTCGCCGTACATCTCCTCCACGATGCGCCGCAGCTCCTTTTTTCCCGAAGCACGATCACCCATCTCCCTTGGCTACCTTCCGCTAGGCGGACATCCCTTCATAGGTGCCACATCGAGCTCTCCCGATGCCACATCCGCGCCACCGAGACACCGCACTCCCCTCCGAGGCGCCGCACACATCCCTTCCGACCCAGGTGACGTACCCCTTCCACCACATTTCCGAGTCGCCGTACGCATTGGAGACTGGGAATTGACCCTGGTGTACTATCGCTAGCGCGGAACCGTGCTGAACTCTCTTTACATCAAGAGCCGAGGTGGGCCGGGCGTTGTTCATGACGAGCCGAGTCGACCAAGAACTTGGAAAAACTTGGCACTGTGCCACCTGTATTCAGTAAACTTATATGCAGTGGCAAATCCAGGATTTTACCGTGGATGGGATGCCAGAGCGCCGCATTCCTTCCCTGAACCGCCGCATTCCTTTCTCCAAAGCGCGGCATCCTCCTTCCGCGAAGCGGTGCGATCCCTCTCCCAAGGCATGCACCGCCTTTCCCCAAGGCCTCGCTCACCCGTCTCATAGCGCCGCTCACCCTTCGAGGCGCCGCCGCACCGCTTCCATCCCGAGGAGCCGCACAACTATATCATAGGTGCTGCACCCCTCTCCCCTCTTTTCCTTTCCTAATCGCCATACACACATGCAGAGGCGCACCGAAGCCGCAATTATTTTAGCGATAGGAGAACAACATATGGTGATGGGAAAGTCCATTACTAGGCATCATTGGGGAGTCCGCAGAAGTTTTTTGGTTACTCCTATGCCATACCCACAACTCATGTTGGCCCATCTTATGACATATTAGAAAAATAGTAGCTACATTGCACGCATTTAGCAAGCCATGTAACTAATTATCCAAACATTTATTTCGTAATGTCAATAAATAATGTCATCTCCTTTATTATGTTGTCCAGAAAATGAAACAAAAATTAAGTTGACATATGAAGGGAATCGGGATAATGTCGGCATCCACGCTCCTGCTCTATTCACCACAAAATGTTTTTGTCTAATGAGGCTTCATAAAAATATATCTCTATTCAATCAAAGCCGTGTTCTTAAAATTTTATTGAATTTAATGCACTCCGTCCCTACTTTATTTCTTAAAAAGATATCTCTAACAGAAAGTAAGAGTTGGATTTTAAAAAATTCTAGAATATTTCGTTAAAAAATGCTTCACTATTGGAATATCACATATGATAGGAAAACTGCCGTGTCCCTATTATGATCATTGCCACAAACTGTATAACAGTCGTTATGACCATCGCTACGAACTATGTAACAATGGTTATATTTATTGTCACAGACTGTGTTATAAAGTTTAGTACTATAACGGTCACGATGTACAGGGACTGTACACATCTATGTTGGAAAGCTGCAAAGTGATTTGTTTATCAAATAGAATGCAAACAGCTGTTAGGCATTATTAAGCAGCTGTTGACTGTCTATGGCAGATAAATATTTAACAGAACAAATATGATCTATAATATCGAAAAACTTCGCAAACCGATTAAGCCGACAAAATATTGCCGAACAATTTATTCAGCAGCTGTTGACTGTCTATGGCATATAAATATTTAATAGAACAAATATGATCTATAATATCGAAAAACTTCGCAAAGCAATTAAGTCGACAAAATATTGCCGAACAATTATTAAGCAGCTGTTGACTGTCTATGGCATATAAATATTTAATAGAACAAATATGATCTATAATATCGGAAAACTTTGCAAACTGATTAAGCCGACAAAATATTGCCGAATAATTAAGCAGCTGTTGACTGTCTATGGCATATAAATATTTAACAGAACAAATATGATCTATAATATCGAAAAACTTCGCAAACCGTTTAAGCAGTCAAAATATTGCTGAACAATTATTAATCAGCTGTTGACTGTCTATGGCAGATAAATATAACTGAACAAATATGATATATAATATCGGAAAACTTTGCGAACCAATTAAGCCTTCAAAATATTGCCGAAGAATTATTAAGCAGCTGTTCACTGTCTATGGCAGATAAACATTTAACTGAAAAATATGATCTTTAATATCGGAAAACTTTGCAAACCGATCAAGCCGTCAAAATATTGCCGAAGAATTATTAGCAGCTGTTGACTGTCTATGGCAGATAAATATTTAACAGAACAAATACGATCTATAATATTGGAAAACTTTGCAAACTGATTAAGCCTACAAAATATTTCCGAACAATAAGCAGCTGTTAACTGTTTATGACAGACAAATGTTTTACAATAGATCTTTTCAATAGGTTTTCCACATTTGCATCACACCAAACTAGGTATGTACCGATTATAACCAGTTGCTACTGTGAAAGCGAGAATCAAAAAATACTAATAAATCATGTGTTAGATTTTGCTTACCAAGTACTGACTGAACCGATAATAAACGGATAGTTATTTAAATATGAAGCAGAAACAGTGGTACAAAATACCGCAATGATTGATTATTGAAATACATTGAATACATAATACAATATACCAAAATACATAAATCAGAAACTGATTATTGCAATACCGGCTAGCAAAGATTTGAAGTGATTATGTTCTTGCATTTGTGATTTTGGGGTATATGCCAGCTAAAGCAAGTCTAATAGTAAGATAAATGTCACTGTTACAGTAGATGCCCACGTTGTTCCACTGTGAAACTGAATATTGCAATACAGTCTAGCAAAGATTTGATAGTGATTAAGTTCGTGGGTTTGTGATTTTGGGGTATATTCCAGCTAAAGCGAGTCTAATAGTCAGATAAATGTCACTGTTACAGTAGATGCCCACGTCGTTCCACTGTGAAACTTATTATTACAATACAGTCTAGCAAAGATTTGATAGTGATTATGTTCGTGCGTTTGTGATTTTGGGGCATATGCCAGCTAAAGCAAGTCTAAAAGTAAGATAAATGTCACTGTTACAGTAGATGCCCACGTCGTTCCACTGTGAAACTGATTATTGCAATACAGTCTAGCAAAGATTTGATAGTGATTATGTTGGTGCGTTTGTGATTTTAGGGTATATGCCAGCTAAAGCAAGTCTAATAGTAAGATAAATGTCACTGTTACAGTAGATGCCCACGTCGTTCCAATGTGAAACTGATTATTGCAATACAGTCTAGCAAAGATTTGATAGTGATTATGTTCGTGCGTTTGTGATTTTGGGGTATATGCCAGCTAAAGCAAGTCTAATAGTAAGATAAATGTCACTGTTACAGTAAATTCCCACGTCGTTCCACTGTGGTATATAGCCATGTGAGTTATGTGCATACATGGACCGAGGTCCGAAGTCCAAGAGGTAGCCGGGCACCATGATTTGAGGGAAGGCCTTGGCCTTCTCCAGGAAGGGTGGAGGCAATCGGGGGATGGGAGTGGGTGCAGGGGTGAGGTGCCAGGACCCCCAACACCATGAAATCCTGCTTCCCCACTGACCCCCTATGAGCATGTATGGTTATGTGATCATATGAAAGACGTTTAAGCTGAGCACCAGTATAAGTGCACAGAGAACAGTTATACAGCTACTGTATAAAAATAAGCACTGTCCCATGAATGAACTGTGTATCAGCCATAAAAGAGGCATTCGGGTTAATACAGTTTTCCACTGCGTGTGCATTTATTGTAACATCAAGCATGCAAAAAATTATCGCAATACTTGCAAAAAGTTGGCTTTCGTTCTAGAAGGCCCAAATACTCTTTGCCTTTGACTGATCACCATATAGTTATATGCTGATTGTGCATATATATCGCGCTTGATGCTTGCCTCTTGCCGACAATAACAGGAAGAAGGTTAGATCAAGATATATAAATTTACTATAACTTGCGAAGATATTGCTTGTCTATTACAGTTTATTTAGTGAACGCTAAACAACATTCTGCATTCTATTTGTTTTGCTAATCGCTTGAAGATTTTCCTGGACCACGTACCAACATCCTCTTTGTTTTGTAATCGCTTATATATTTTCCAGGGCCCATTCAACTTTAGGGCCCGAAGTATAATGCATGCCATGCCGTTGTCGATATACTAAGCTTAAGCCTTTGTCGTAGCCTAAGTTAAGTTTCCTTATATGCGCCATGTACTAAGCCTAACTCGGGGGAGTGCCGCCCCCGAACTCCCCATTCTAAGCTGTTCTTTTCTCTAACGTTATAACGCCCGGCCCCTAAATTTGATATGGGCCTTTTCCAAGAACACGTAGCAACACACTTTTTGTTTTGCTAATCGCTTAAAGATTTTGCTACACTTTGATTGTTTTGCTAATCGTTAAATTTTGAACAATGTAATTTTGTTTATCCGCATATTTAAATTATCGGGCAATTTAGAACTGTGAGCTTGACTTAAAACACTAATTTCCTAGACATGATTTATTTTCTCTTCTACTAATTCTGAGTGAATTTCATTTTTAAAAGCATGAATACTATTATGCGATTCCTATATATTTTATAAAATATTACAATAAAATTATTTACTGTTAAACGAGGCATCTATTTATTACACTGGCCGACAAACAGACTTCGCTTCGCTGATTGGAAACCAAGATGCACCGGACCATCATTTATATTGAACGAAATACAATGTAATTCGCGAATCCAGGCAATAGCAGTTATAGCATTGTCTACATTGGAAATAGTATAAACGATGCTCAATAAAGAAATGAAGAAAAGGATCCTGGCTGTTACCAAGTTTAAGACACGAGCTGTAGAGAATAAGCTAACATTAGTACCAGAGCATTGAATAAGCTTTCGGCTGTAATAGCATTTTCGGCAACTCGATGATTGCTCCGCACAAAGGAGCCAACGATCACTCAGGCCTCAAAAACATTTTGACGATATATACAAGACACCGAGCCAAAGAATAAGAGCACAGAAAAAGAAATGAAGGGTGAGTTGCTGCAATAGTACAAACCAAAAACAAGAATGTAAGTGCTATTTGTGAAATAGATACTTGTTTTATATGTCCGATCGAAATTATACAGATAACTTACTCTCTGTCAAATAAATGCATATATCCAAATTCTAGTTTCCGTTAAATTTCAGTAAAGTTGAAGAGAAACTCAACCGTCCGTCGTACAGGTCGACTAAATAGATAAGCCTTGCCTGGCTACAAGTTGAAAATAATGTTTTGGAATATTAAATTGGGGACACGAACTCGAGGTGGAACACTCATTTGCATCAGAGTTTCCTGCTGGAACACCCAAATACGGAATGGTATCGCTGCAGTTACGATTTAAGACTCAAATTTTGTTTAAATATATACTACCTTTAAGATTAAAATGTGGTTTTTGAAGTTCATTGAAATTAGTTCAAACGTTTTTTTAATTTATTTAGAGGTAAAGCTGCAGTACTATTTATGTACCTGTCAAAATTGTGGGTAAAACGCCGCAATTGTTGCCGAGAACAATTATACATTTCGATTACAAAGCAGCTTATTAAAATGTTCGCCCTAAATTTCCTCTGTGTGAGACCAAAACTAAACTACGCTGAGAATTAGACGGAACAGATACGCAGCGGTTATACATCATGTTTTTCCTATATCACAATGATAAATAACAAGTGGCAAGCGACAATTGTAGAAATGCCTGGAACTGCGAAATGAAGAAAGATTTTAAAATATAAATATTAATCTTTTGGCAATCGTCATAAGGTTGATATCGTGTCTGATATTCGTTGACAAATTTTATTTAAATTAACAAGCAATAACCTGGTGCACCTTTAGTGTCCTGTTGCTAACATTTAGGTAAATCTTTGAAAGTATGGCCTGATGTGAAATTTTGAAATATAAAATCATTATTCAAACAATATTGTTGTTCTCATTAATCTTGAATTATCACTTGTAATGCAGTATTTGTGTATTTATAACATGAAACCTGGGAACATTATAATAGACAACCCTTTCAAATTGGAAATATTGTTGCAGATGATATATATTACGCACCTTTTTCAGCTATTTATATATTTTTATTATTCTTAAAAGTAAACTGTACAATTGCCGTTATGGTTGTGTGGAGTATTGGTCATCGGACCACATGTCGCGATTATGGGGTGGTGTGCTCAATCGCCTCTCATATATATTGTGCAGTTTTTCGGATTTTTATATAAGATATATTTTATTATTCTTAAAAGTAAACTGTACAATTGTCGTTATGGTTGTGTGGAGTATTGGTCATCGGACCACATGTCGCGATTATGGGGTGGTGTGCTCAATCGCCTCTCATATATATTGTGCAGTTTTTCGGATTTTTATATAAGATATATTTTATTATTCTTAAAAGTAAACTGTACAATTGCCGTTATGGTTGTGTGGAGTATTGGTCATCGGACCACATGTCGCGATTATGGGGTGGTGTGCTCAATCGCCTCTCATATATATTGTGCAGTTTTTCGGATTTTTATATAAGATATATTTTATTATTCTTAAAAGTAAACTGTACAATTGTCGTTATGGTTATGTGGAGTATTGGTCATCGGACCACATGTCGCGATTATGGGGTGGTGTGCTCAATCGCCTCTCATATATATTGTGCAGTTTTTTGGATTTTTATATAAGATATATTTTATTATTCTTAAAAGGAAACTGTACAATTGTCGTTATGGTTGCGTGGAGTAGTGGTCATCGGAGCATGTGTCCCGATTACGGGGTGGTGTGCTCGATCGGTCCTACGTCTGACTCTTTTCTTCGGCATGAGATTAAAGCCACATTGCTCAAGGGTGACCCCAAGCGTAAAATGTGTACAATGTTGCTCGGAATGTAAACAACGTTTAATTCTTCGCAGTCAACATATCTTCACAGCTTGTGCTTTTGCAAGTCCGGCTGCTAATGCCACGAAACAGGAGATCAGCATCAGAATCTCAACAATACCTGAGGACTGTTCAATATCATATCAGTTCTTAGGTAGTATAAACTGAGAAAACCTGAAACTAACCCAATAATGTTAATGAATACAAACATATCGCAACTGATACTTAATAAGATCGACAACGCTTTGTTATAACTGAGAGTTGCTGTGACGCCACCATTTTCACCAGAACTGTAAAGTTATCTTACAATGTATTGTATTTCACGTCGAACACGTAATCATTTATAATTTCTCAATTATGGCAGTCTTGGAATTTTGTATCAAATCGGCATCTGTCAACCTCAAATGACTGAATTGACAAATAAGTGAATTATGTTAGACAAGCGATATTGCATCGCATTGACATCGTGATATTTTTGAAACATAAAATCGCTCATTTAATTATTCAAGATTTTTGAAATATGTTAGGCGTTTTGTATCGCAACCAATTTGTTGTATTGTGTTAATATTTTGTCAACCCAAAATTAATGTAGGGCACGGGCCGAATTTTTTGTTAGCCGACCGGCAGCCGGCCCGCTGCGAAATTTTGCGCCTTGTCGGCGAATCGATAGAACGGCAGGCCGGTTTACTAGCGATTCAGCAAGTACCTTTCCGGCTGGTATCTAACACTACTGCTAGGATACTTTTCAAGGTTAAGCTAGCCAAATTTTTCTGTGATATTTGGTGCTAATTATGAAATAAATTTTTTATTGCTCATTTCGGATCTTCATATTTCATTAATTAATATTATTTCAAATTTCATTAATGGTATGATTCTATATGCATTCAACCATTACACTGTTACGTCTTTGCGCTGCAGTTTCTATATAGTGTAACAAATAATTAATATGTGCCATCAAGCTTCAAAAACAGTTACATTTTAGAACGAGGCCTACAGCGACCACAGTTAGCTGGCAGCCAATAAAGTTTATAGATAAAGCATAAATTTAGTATTGCTCTACGCTACCTTGTATTTGCATATTTTGTTGCCTAAATGCGGCAAGACGAATCCAAAACCTTTTCAGTTAATAGGCGGATTCCAGCCGTTGTGCTTTAAAGTATTCTGCCATATCACAGTGTGACAGTGCATCACTGCTTTTAATGCTTAATACATTACTTGCATACACACAGATCTAACATTGATTACAGTAAAAAATCTTTAGAATTGTACATGTATCGAGAGAGATGCATTTCGCCTTGGCAAACTTTTAATAAAATGTATAATTTATTTATATAACAACACAGAAACAAAGGGCATGTAATAATACTGTCGCAGCACAAGGTGGCACCCTATTCAGTATAGCGGCAGGCCAGAATACCGGCATACCCGGCCTGCAAGAATACCGGCTTTACCCGGCCGGCCAGAACTATACCGGTCTATCGGTGTCTACCTGAATACCGGCCTACTTTGTCGGCCAGTATACCGCTTTACGCTGCTGGCCGCTGTCCTGGCCTGCCCGGTTGGCCGTTTTAGCGGCCGGCCTGACCGGCCGGCAGCTGGACGCCGTGATAAAGCTGGACCAGCCAGCCGTTGCCCTGTGGCGGCCGGCTCCGGCCGGTGCCCAACAGTACCTAAAATCGCTCATTTAATTTTATTGTTAATAATTTAATTGTGTTAGTCTAGTTATATTGTATCCAAACCACATTGTGATATATTGTTGGCCTCAAATAGTCTATTTTTATCACGAGATTGCTAAACACTGTTCGTTTCAGACATAGACAGTATCAGACTATCTAAACATTATATCAGTTAATGAAACTAAATGTGAGCAGATGTTGCTCACCAGATCCACATCTCGTTGCATTAACAATTAGAAGCCAAAAATACAACTGTAAAACGGCAAAAAAATTCGAAAAACGGTTTTGTGAAAACATATAAAAACGATATATGCTCTTATACAACGCCGTTTCAAACAAAAGCACATAACAAAACAAAACATCGATTATATTTGTCCATGATATACTGATCAGTTTTAGGCTATTAAAAACGTAGCTACTACTGAAAATAAATTTATATAATTGAAAGTAATTATTTTGTATATGAAATAAATGTATTAAGTACCCAAGATCCATCCAATGGTATGAGCGGATAAAGTGCGCTGTGGTAGAGAGATTTAAGTAAAGATGCAGAAGGAAATTTTGAAATGATTACAACTCAAAAATTTTTTTTCAATTTTACTAAAATTTTACTCAATTTTTACCAATTTGATTCCGATTTTCCTAGTTTTGTCAAAATTTTCTCAAATTATTGCCAATTAGTGACAGTTTTACAAACATGGTCACTAATTTTTGTTAATTTTCGGAATATCTTGTGCGCGCTGTATTTCGCGGGGAAGGGAGGCGCGAGTCGTAAGGGAGTGAGGTAAATATAGTTTAGGATAAGGTCGGCCTATCAAGGGTGACTCTTGCCCTCTATATGTGTTGACGGGTCAAACGGGTTTTGGCATCCCATACACCCTAGGCACTGGTGATACAAATGTTCACATCCATCCGAAGTAAAAATATGTTTGTTTAGTAGTAAATATTTCCCTTGAAGAAAACGTTTGTTCAGCGATTTTGAGTACATGTAATTTCACTAATAGCATTGCATCAAAAATTGGTGAATTTTTTGCTATAGTTGGTGGTTTATCAGTTTTGATAATGTGAACTGATTACTATGATGATATTAAACAATTTATTGTCAATGGAGCATATTCTAGCACCGCTGCCCCATGCAATCCTTCCACACGACATTAAAGTTAGAAAAACTGAGGAGGACTGTTGATTTACCGTTTGGACACGGTTCCACGATGATTTTATACAATATGTTGTCAATATTCATGGAGGTGATACGCAGACTGTGTTTTCCGCGTCCCCACAGCATCACATTAAAGGTAAAATAAATGGTAAATTCTTACTTTGGTAACCGTCCAGAATTTTAATAACCAAAAATGCCTCCTTCAAGACAGTACACTGTATCTTGACCCGGACGACATACGAAAACAGATGCAAGGTGCGTGCACTTTCACCACTTAGAGACCCCGAACGGCTAAAGTAAAGAGACGCAAGGTGCGTGCAATTTCAACGGTTAAAGAAACCAGACGACTTTAGGAAAGAGACGCAAGGTGCGTGCCATTTCAACGGTTAAAGATTCTATACGACTTAAGCAAAGAATCGCAAGTTGCGTGCAATTTTAGCAGTTAAAGACACCAGATGACTTAAGCAGAGACGCCGGTTGCGTGCACTTTCATCATTTAAAGACCCCAGACGACTTAAGCAAAGAGACGCAAGTTTCGTGCACTTTCACGAGTTAAAGACCCCAGGCGGTTTAAACAAAAAGACGCAAGGTGCGTGCAATTTCAACAGTAAAAGACCACAGACGACTTAAGCAAAAAGACGCAAAGTGCGTGCACTTTCACCAGTTTAAGACCCCAGACGACTTAAGCGAAAAGGCGCAATGTGCGTGCACTTTCAACAATTAAAGATACAAGACGACTCAAGCAAAGGGACGCGAGGTGCGTGCACTTTCACCAGTTAAAGACCCCAGACGACTTAAGCAAAGAGACGCAAGTTTCGTGCACTTTCACGAGTTAAAGACCCCAGGCGGTTTAAGCAAAAAGACGCAAGGTGCGTGAAATTTCAACAGTGAAAGACCACAGACGACTTAAGCAAAAATACGCAAAGTGCGTCCTTTCACCAGTTAAAGACCCCAGACGACTCAAGCAAGAAGACGCAAGCTGCGGAACTTGCACCAGTTAAATACCCCAGACGGTTTAAGCAAAAAAGCAAGGTGCGTGTACTTTCAGCAGTTAAAAATCGCAGACGACTTAAGAAAAAGACGCAAGATGCGTGCAATTTCGACAGTAAAAGAACCCAGACGACTTTAGGAAAGCGACGCACGGTGCGTGCACTTTCACCAGTTAAAGACCCCAGACGACTTAAGCCAAGAGACGAAGTTGCCTGCACTTTCACCATTTAAAGACCACAGACGACTTAAGCAAAAAGACGCAAAGTGCGTGCACTTTCACCGGTTAAAGACCCCAGACGACTTAAGCAAAGAGACGCAAGCTGCGGCACTTGCACCAGTTAAATACACCAGACGGTTTAAGCAAAAAAAGCAAGGTGCGTGCACTTTCACCAGTTAAAAATCCCAGACGACTTAAGAAAAAGACGCGAGATGCGCGTATTTTCGCCAGTTAAAGACACCAGACGACCTAAGCAAAGAAACACAAGGGGCTTGCACTTTCAACAATTAAAGACACTAGACGGTTAAAGCAAAAACACGCAAGGTGCGTGCAATTTAAACAGTAAAAGACCCTAGACAGCTTTAGGAAAGAGACGCAAGGTGCGTGCACTTCCACCAGTTAAAGATCCCACGACTTAAAGTTTTAACCCAATTGCATTCAGTTTTAGGAGGAGCACTAAAGGTGAATGCGTTTCTGGTGCGTTACACCAGACAAATAGTACATAACAAATTATTGTCTAAGGACGTTAAATTGCTTCTGTTGCTAAATTTCTGAAGATAGGCACTTCGACAAGTCGAGCAACGATTCGATACGCTGTCGAATCGGCAATCGAGAAGATGACATCGGCTACAACGAACGCTGTCGTGGCAGCATCGACCGCGATTGGCACCTCGACCGACGAAGCTGTTGCCGTCGGGTCCCCAAACTACGCTGACATTGCTCGACGCAACTGTGGTCCGCTAG
>JASANE010001347.1:0-33182 GCA_030248225.1 Trileptium ribeirensis
TCCACCCTTGAGGTTACGATAGCCGGGGTCGTATGGGCATGGTGTTAGGAAGTTGCGCCATGCAGCTGCGTCACCGGTTATTACAATTAACATATTGTGTTAAATTTTAGGTATATACTGATTAAGCTGATTATAATGTCTAAGATAATCTTGAATTTTCATGAATCTAATGATTCTAATACGAGTTCAGTCAAATTATTTGACTGCAAGGCTTCACGGTTACTTTAGTTACGTTTTAATTTAAAATAGAAATAAAATATTTCCTACAAAAATTCACGATACCGTATTTATTCGTGACACATGCAGCAACACAGTAACTAAGTAATAATATTAACCTCTCAGTGTCGTTCAAAAATCCTCGCCATGTACGTTAATCTTTGAATGCCCGAATGAACCTGTTCAAGGTTTGACAATCTTGAGCTGTCACCAAGCACTAAACCCGGTTTGCTTGATTGCATAGTCATTTGCAAACTGATGAGCTATTGCTGACTTATTTGTTAGTTTTCTTTGAAAATTGAAACGCGAGCGAATAGCAACATACGTGTAAACATACACCACATGTATAGTATGTTCAGCTTGTGGAGTTAATACATAGCTCGAAGTGTACGGTGATCTCATTAGGTAGCAGTTTGTATTAATGGATTGACTAAGCTCTACTATTAGCTTCACTTGCACGCCTAAAGCAGCACACAATGACGTCATCAGCGGGGATACGAGCTCCATGCACTATATAATTTGCGATGAGTCATCCTTTCAAGTCACTGAGAACTGCGTCAGTGCGTGTTCGTCGAACAAATGGTTCGAAATTGACTGTCTGGCTGGCAATCTAAACATCACTATCGATTTCTATATCATAACCAATCTAAGCATTTTTAAATACCCAATCATATTCGTTGAACTCGTTTGTTTTTAATCATTATAATGCTTATTTATTCGCCCTCAAAACTGACCACTTGTCTGCATGGAAGAGAGTGCTTCGTTTGTTGTAAAATTTGTGCCGTACACTATAATTAAAAATGTAGTGTTTATATTTTTTTTTCAATTTATAAAATTCGTAAAAGCAGTAGTCGTAGCCAGCTTTATGACTAACAAATATCGAATTGAACGCATCAAGTTTTATAACAACTGAGTTCAATTTAATCGCTGGAATAAATATTTGTGTGGGACTGGTCCAGCGCTAAAGTCGTACTAATAAACTGTATAAACTATGATTATTGTTTTTTATTAAATCCCACGGGAATCGAAAACCCGACCTTCCACATGCTCAGCAGATGTTCTAGCCACTACACCGTAGTTGATGCGATTGGCAATATGTGGTGTTATTCTAACTGGCGAATTATATGCCGCTTTACAATCCAGTAATGTGATCTTACACTCTCGCGCGCTTTCGGTGAAACGCTCGCCAGAGCGAAAATCATCTGTTATAGCGTTTTAGCACCCTTCGACTCAGCTCGACGAGGCGGTTCGAAAAATTTCCGTTGTAATGGCCATTATAACAATATTTTTTTAATATTTTTCAAGTTCACCATAGGTGCTATTTAATAGAAAGGCGCCAAAAATGGTTGAATCTGGTATCATTCCTGAACGCGATTGGAACTGTATAAAATGTTAAACATTTATCGAAAAACATTGGAAAATTTTAGGGACTGGTGGTAACTAAAAATCGGAATTTTGTCATACGTATAGCTTCAATTGACATTTTCTGAACCGCATCGTCGATCTGAATTGGTTCTGAACTTATTTCTGCAAATTGAAAACTTATGGTTTTTAGGCTGGAGTTAACTAAAAAGACCAAAAACCCTCTTCTATCTAACTGAGGCAACCTTTACTGTAACGAGATTCTGATTGTTAACATAACTAACTGATGCAGATTTTTCAACGTTTGAAATATTGTCAGTTTTCACTACGTAAACATGTCCCGACACTCTGAATGCTCATAACATTATGCAATTTTGAAGTATACGTCCCCCCAACAAAACTGTATAGACGTTGTAAATACATACCGTGGAGTATGTTTGTAGTGAATGTGCTTACAGTGAAAAGCTATTACAAATTACAGTGAAGTTTTCGTTGGGCCCCGGCCAAATTGTTTCATAAAAAATGCTGAAGGATATCGTAAAATTATATTTATGGTGAAATTTTGATACTTCGCATACGCGCGCAATGCTGTATTTGCTGAAAATATTTTTGGCACCTGAAATATCACTTTACATTACATCACAAATTTTAAATTTTACTACTGTTCACTGCAAAATGAAACAACATGTCAAATGGTTTTTATATTAGAAACAGCAAAACAACAACTGAACTTTGATTTTGAAGTATTGGTTGCATTAAAATAGTGATTTGTGGTTTTGTTTCTACCGCTCTGACTCACAGATAGGTATTTTTTTAGGTTTTGGGGGCGACTAATGTATTTATTGATGTGCAGTTTACGGGTTATTTGATACAATAATTCAAGCTATTTTTGGAGAGAGTGATGCTGTCATCCAAGACCCTGCGCAATATAATTCCTTAAAGTATAGTAAAGGGGCGTAACCACCGTTTTTAGGGGGTCCAAATACCCATGACCAGTTTTAGCCTATGGGGGTCCAACCATATATTCAACCTCGTATTGTTAATCAGCTGTCACGTTTTTTGCACGTTTATGCTAAGCATTAAGCCGACGATTCGCCTCACCTTTTCAGCGAGTTGTCAGTTGATAATGATTTTCGGATCTCCCACTTTCCACCGGATTACGATTCAAATAAATAGGGTATTCAAAAATATTAGTCTGACGACTTTTTGGTTCTCGTGGATTGTTGATAAGCACATTTTGGCTTCTACCTCAAAATTTACCAGTTACGTATTAAATGCTTTTGATCTGCTTTAAATCAACCTTAGTGTTTAGCAAGACGAAAAGATGACTGAAACAACAAACGAGCAAGCGATCATGATTATTGCTAGTACGAAGAAAATTTTCGCTGCGACATTACCCGTCCCCCTTGTCTCTGGGTACTACCAACTGCATCTTACCTTAGAAACAGTGCAGCTGGTGATTCCTGTTGTCATATGAAAATAATGCTTATGATTTTGAAGCTGTTCCTTAGTTCGCTATTTGCAACATTACCAAGACACATGCTCAAGCTCAATAGCGTCTCCTTTTCCCGCCTACTTCGCGGTGCCCGTTCCCACCGCTGTGGTTTCGCTAGATAGTAGATAGGTATAGTAGGAATCGCGTTAATCCATTCATGTGCGTCACTTATTATATGACAAGGCATTTGGCTACCTTAAGAGAATCATAGTTACTCCATAAGCTCCTGCGGTTTGGACATATGAACTTTGAAAATCCCTACATAAATTTTGACAACGTTTAAATATTGGCAGTCTTTATCCGTGGTGCGTCAGCGTTTTTACTGCTTATTTACGATTTAATATCAGTTAATCTGGCAGGTTGTATTACAAGCGATATTAAGGAAAACTTAACTAAAATTTTTATTATTAATATATTTCATGACACCAGAGGAAACTCTGATTCGTCAAGCTATATTATTTTTGACTATTTTTAGCAACACCACAGTATGTCACCTATTGCTAGAATGATCTGCTTATACGATTTTCATTATCTGAAATACTCAATATTCCCAAGTTACGATAGTTGTATACGGTTGTACTCTGAGTAATAATGGACGGCTGAGTATGGGACTGATTGCTAGGAAATTAAAAAACTTTACAGTTTATTTTATATCTTAATCACCAACGAAAGCCAAATTTCCACTATCCAGATATAGCCCAAAGTGTACCTTCATGACTGAAATAGGCTTTTTTCGGCTACAATTTGCACTGGCCAGATATAGCTCAAAGTGTACCTTCATGACTGAAACACCGTTTTTCGGCTACAATTTGCACTGGCCAGATATAGCTCAAAGTGTACCTTCATGACTGAAACACCGTTTTTCGGCTACAATTTGCACTGGCCAGATATAGCTCAAAGTGTACCTTCATGACTGAAACACCGTTTTTCGGCTACAATTTGCACTGGCCAGATATAGCCCAAAGTGTACCTTCATGACTGAAATACGCTTTTTTCGGCTACAATTTGCACTGGCCAGATATAGCTCAAAGTGTACCTTCATGACTGAAGCACCGTTTTTCGGCTACAATTTGCACTGGCCAGATATAGCTCAAAGTGTGCCTTCATGACTGAAATACGCTTTTTTTCGGCTACAATTTGCAACCGTATTTATAAATAATTATGTATGCTCATTATATTATCGTAATCATTATTATTATGTAGTGGGGCGGTGTGGGCCACCCGACTATTCTCGAGAAAAACAAAACCGCCTCTAGGCTGCCTACCCAATTTTGAGGTAGCGCCATCGACACTTTTGACTCGCGTACTGCGCCCCTTTTTAGTGCTGATGTAGCAATATACGATTTATTTATTTACAAACTGCGGATATTTAAATAATATCTACCGGTCGCGATTCAATTTGTTCGGTCGGTTAGAGTTGCGTGATGCTAAACAAAAGCACCTAAATGAGATTCTATATTCGATTCGTTTTAATAATAACTTGCTTAAAGCACAAAGAAACTCATTATGTTGGTCTGTCTTAATCGAGATTCGAGAAATCTGTTTGACAAGAGAAAAAAATTTCTACGCTTATAGAAATTCGTCGGCACTAGATATTACTAATCAGTATATATTCTATTTTAATATAATATCGCAGGATATGAATAATATCGCATTAATTGACTATTCATGTAATATTACGTCTAACTTAGTCTCGCTTATTAGATGTTTTTGTTCGCAAATATCATACATAAAAATGCGTTGTGTAGTTCTACTCCTTGCATTTAATTAAGAGCGTAACGCTTTCATGGAGGTACTGGTACTGGTGCATTGTTGTCGACTGGAAAGTGTTTCTTTATGTATTTACATTTTGTGGGGAATTTTAATTTTTTGAATTAGCACTAAAGTAACTTTTGTTAGAGCGCTGAAGCGCGAGAGCGTACAATTGACGTTGGTTACTTACAACTTAACTTAACTACTTAACTTATCCTGACAACTTAACTAAACAACATGTTTTATGAAATTCAATGATTTTTGGATACAGCCAAAGCGATATCGATACTGGTCTATTTGACTAACAAGTTTCGTCAAAGCCAGAATATGTCATATGCTTAAAAATAACCCTTTTTACTAGTTAGCAAACCTAGTTGGCAGCAAACAGTTTATTAATCGGGATCCATAATAAGGTATTCTTCGTTGATTATTCTTTGACTATGAGGCACAATCTTTTAGGCGTAGACAACGTAATGATTTCACTCCACCTTATTTATGTAACACAGGAATTTTTGGTCAAAACTATATCGACACTGGTGCATTTGGCTAACATGTTTCGTCAAAGCCAGAATATGTCATATGCTTAAAAACAACCCTTTTTACTAGTTAGCAAACCTAGTTGGCAGCAAACAGTTTATTAATCGGGATTCATCATAAGGTATTCTTCGTTGATTATTCTTTGACTATGAGGCACAATCTTTTAGGCGTAGACAACGTAATGATTTCACTGCGCCTTATTTATGTAACACAGGAATTTTTGGTCAAAACGATATCGACACTGGTGTATTTGGCTAACAAGTTTCGTCAAAGCCAGAATATGTCATATGCTTAATAACAACCCTTTTTACTAGTTAGCAAACCCAGTTGGCAGCAAACAGTTTATTAATCGGGATCCATAATAAGGTATTCTTCGTTGATTATTCTTTGACTATGAGGCACAATCTTTTAGGCGTAGACAACGTAATGATTTCACTGCGCCTTATTTATGTAACACAGGAATTTTTGGTCAAAACGATATCGACACTGGTGTATTTGGCTAACAAGTTTCGTCAAAGCCAGAATATGTCATATGCTTAATAACAACCCTTTTTACTAGTTAGCAAACCCAGTTGGCAGCAAACAGTTTATTAATCGGGATCCATAATAAGGTATTCTTCGTTGATTATTCTTTGACTATGAGGCACAATCTATTGGGCGTAGACAACGTAATGATTTCACTCCAGCTTATTTATGTAACACAGGAATTTTTGGTAAAACGATATCGACACTTATGCATTTGGCTAACAAGTTTCGTCAAAGCCAGAATATGTCATATCCTTAATAACAACCCTATTTACTAGTTAGCAAACCTTGTTGCCAGCAAACAGCTTATTAATCGGGATTCCTCATAAAATATTCTTCGTTTGATTAAATATCGTTAATAGCACACGGTTTATGATTAGGACTGATTCAAAGTCTTGTTGTTCGCTAATATACGATTACTTCACTCTGAAAGTTGAGATATCTTGCTATGACTTATTTCATTCATCATTTAAATTTTCTTCCATATATAGGTGGTCATGGAGCGAAGTTTGTACCTCGCGACACATAATAACTATACGCGGTCGCATCTACCACAGGCCCGTTACTACAAAACTGTAGGTGGAACACACATTGTAGGTGTATATTATGAAAGTCGACTATATAGATCGATCTGACGCTTGCAAGTTCAGCACATTCTTTTTATGCTGTTGTAAACTGAAGAAGTTGGCAGAAAAATCCAGTGCCCCGTGGCAACGCCCCTAATATGCTGAAATGAACATAACAATTTAACTACTTGGCCATAGATTTTAATATTTGGCTACAGATCGTAATTATAAAATATCTTTGTAGCTTTTGCCAGAATCAAAATCTAAGGCAACATCAGGATATTACTTGCCCGCGACTAAATATTTTATAAGATATAATGGTCCTAGGTAAAATTCGTGTTCTGTAGATCTGTACCTACATCACAAAAAACTGCACTTTCACAGGCTTTGAATTCTAAAAAGGCAAAGTGTAATTTATATATAAAGTAAAACGTTATATTATTTCAGGCAGATTCATTGTATTGATTGCAGTATTCGCTGAAGAAATTTTATAAAACGTACAATAGCCTAAAATTTGGTACCAAAATATGTGTACACGTTATAAAAGATAAGGCTAGGTTTTCACAAAGCTTAGGTTATCATGGTTGGTTATAATGCCGTTAATATGGTATGACTCCTGAGCATATAGCACCATAACGCTAATACGAACAAGATAATGGCCAGAAGCACCGCAAGCTCTTCAAAAGTGGGTGGGACGGCAAAAGATTTCATCTACAATCCTTTTATGACGACCCTATGAGTTAATTTTTTCACGAAAATTGGGGAACCTTTGGGACGCCCCTGATAATAACGTAGGAATAAGGCATGAAACCGCCAGCGATGAATAATCGAATGCATGTACCATTATGCATGCATGGTTCAACATCGACAGCCATATATATTTATTATCTATATACATAAATATATTTTGCTTTAGCTGGTCGTATTTTTCTAGCTACTGGAATGTATATTGGTTAAATATCAAGAAAATCTGCATCGTAGAACGTACACACCGGCACATAAATGTACCTATAACAAAAAAATGCCTATTAATATTTTTTGTTTTAATTTCTATGAACATGGAAACGCAGCAGTAAACCGAATTGCTTTAGCTTTTGCAAAAATATATTATATATTATTAATATTGATAAGACATAAATTAGCTTGTTGCTGGTCATTTCGATAGTGTTTTTCGTACATGCCAAGCATATTACGACGTTCTTCAGTATCGTTAGCCAGATCATTAAAATCACGAGATCTTCAAATATTATAGATGAAGGGATTTGCCGAGGTAATACATTTGGATTTGATTACCATTATTGAAATTGCTACCATGACTGCTATTACTACTATAATAATATATAATGTAGCTGTTATTTGGGCGTTCGTATTTCGTATTTAAATAAAGTTAAAACTGCGAGAGCAATGTTGTATTTTTCCGTCTGCACAAACGAGCCACGATCGTTATCATCAAAATCGAAAATAAAATAAATCTGCGAATCAACATAATATATGGATGTCGTAAGGAGGTTTCGACGTTGTGATTTGCCGAATTAACAAAAATTATCCTTACGATCGTGGCGAAGACTAGAAGTGCTCGTGTTCATGATTAGCTTGCTGATGCTGGACCTGGTTAACGTTTTTACTATAAAGTTTGATTTTTTTCCTGAACTAAATGAAGCTAGTATTAAAGATATCGTAAGGATGTTGCTTTGTTTTTTCAAAAAAATTATCTTTACGATCATGCTGCTGAAGAACAGTGTCTGTGGGAATGGTTGTTGGTACGCATTGAATTTGGTAAACGTTTTTAATACGAAGTTTAATTTTTATGAAGTAAACTACTGTAATATATACAATGAATGTTGTGAGGCTTGTGCTTTACGGTTTTCCGAATTGATAAAATATTATCATTAGATCATACCGCTGACTTGCCGTTGGTTTTCTGATCCATATTCGGTAACAATGTTTCAGTATGGAACTATTTTTTCGATGGTTGCTGTTCTAGTACTGTTGATGACGTACAGTTTCTGCATTGTATTTTACACATGGGCGTCGCAGAAACTGGGAGGGGAACTTTTTGCTGCCAAATGTGAAAACATTAACTGATGGTGTTACAACAAAACGATTGGAAACGACACCCCCCGCCCACACATTTCTTGCCCCTCCACTTTTGAAGAAATTGCTACGACCCTGATTTTACAATCGTGGTTGAATTCATACGTCTTGTCTTATAATTGTTTTTTCAGGCGACTATACGATTCGAACAATATGTTCTGCTTTTAGCTTTCTACAATAAATATATACTAGCAGTTTTTATTGTAAACTGAGAGTGAGCCTCACTACAAGATAACAGCAATTCAGCCAGGTGAATCTCGTTTTTAGATAGATGACGTTTTGTTGAGTTCGTTATATGACAGTGTCTTTATAATTCATTACTTTCTATGAGTGACATTCGGCATTTATGATGTACTATTTTCGAGCCTATATATCATATACAATCGAATACAACGGCAATTGGATACGTTGAATGTTGTTTATTGACATAATACACTTAAAACCAGAGCACCTTTTTTAACCTTATGAGCCTTGACACAACTGATCCACATTCACCGGATTTTCCCCTACTTTAAACAAAATTGACCCAGCAGTAATGCACATATTTGTCTTCTTTGCCACGAATTGTGGCGAATTTGCGATTCACATTGAGTAATTTAAACCGAATTGCAATAAAAATCCCGTTTCTAAGAATGTTATATGAAATAATGATAACTTACTTGTTCTTCACATGAAGAAATGTTGCCGCCCATAGTGCAAATAGTTGCTGATAGCCTTAGGCCATACCCTGCTAATTGCCGTTCCTACCACTCCAAATAGTCATTGCCCCGACTCCAAGTAGTCGCTACCACCGTACTCCAAATCGTCATTGTACACTCAGTCAAAATTCCTTAAAAGACGACCTGCTTAAAACGGAAAGCAATGTAATGCCACACTACGCTAGCGTCGTAAATAGCGTAGTTTGGACAAGAATGGTTCGGTGTCTGCAGTGTAGTGGTAGTACCCCTGCCTTGCGAAGTGGATTCCCGAGTTCAGACCCCGGCTGGTTCATGGTAAAAGATCATTCACAGGTATTTTCAACGTTGAGCGAACGTGCTTCAAATTTTATATCATTATAAAATGGTTGCTTCTGTTGGGACTGCTGTATGTTGTCATTTCGTTGAACCACGAAAATTATTTGTCCGAGCGTTGCACATGTTTATGCAGGCTCGATCATTTACAACAGCGTGACAGCGGATTAATTTATGGGTACTTCAGAGATATACAAAAAAAGTCGTAGAAGCAGTTGTTTAGTATCACCTAAGTATTAGTATTATTATGCTCAATACTGCAATGATTTACATTCTCATTGCTGCTATAGAAAGTTTGCAAAATTTAGACTTTAAACACATGTCTGTGTCATGGTCCTCTGATGTCAGTCAATAAAACAATAAACTTAGTCCAATCGAAAGACAAGATGATACGCTTTCAAGGCAAATATACTTGTAGTAAGATCGCAGGATATTGTTTCACTCAAATTATAAGAATTCGATATTAAAACAGTCTCCAAATGGAGTTGGTAATCCGCGAGCCCAGTGACAATACACAAAGTTGCGTATCATTTGCCATTTATATACAATTCGATATCAAAACTGCCACTATGTTGACAGATTTTGCAAGAAGTTCACTGGACGTGTAGTGTGTATGGGTTTTATAATTTGCGGCAATTGAGAAATGCGTACCAAAATAGGTTTTAAAAATTTCTGTACACTTAAGCTATATTGATCGTTGTTATCTTCGTGATTTCTAGTCAGATGGAACATATTAAATAATTTTTACGCTATATTTGATTCGAGAAACCTGTATATACTATATATTTGCCAAGTGCGATAACTCGATAACGATTGGAGTTACTCGATAACGGATTGGAGTTACTGTGTTTGTAAGATACTTCTTTATGGCCTTATTTGAGCACCGCCATAGATATCAGAAAAAAGTGAATCAATGATCAACCTTATATTTATCTGGCAGATTTTCTCAATTTGTTGTTTTCAGTAACCTACACATAAGAAATTATGCGCCAATTTTTCTATATTCGTTAGTACAGCATTACTTATGTATGACACATGAATATAGCATTAACCTCAGCTACGTTATATGTCGGTTCGACAGGATTATCCGAATTTGAGTATTTTTACCTCACTCACTCAGAGGCATAAAACTTTAGAAGTTTTTGGGGAGTCCAGGGTCGAGATTGGTTAGACTACGCTGTAAAAGTATTTATAAGGGGTATAGGGTTACCCGTTCCGAGACTGGTACGCAGTGCGCCCTTCAAGCCATATTGACTCAAACACTCGCTGGTCGAAGTCGCGCGGATAATTTTGCCACTTTTATCAAAATTTTGGAACAATTCGGTAAATATTTGCACAAATTCGCAAAAATCGGGTAAAATTTGTAAAGTACGGGAACATGCTCAGCAAAACTTGGGAGAGTTGTCCATGCATACGACTGACCCCCTCTTCCCAATCAAATTTTTATGTTGTCTTGACTCCCAGAACCCGGTTTTCTTTCAGTGACCTCACTGACAGCTTGTCTGTTATGAAAACGCCACTGCCTAGCCTTCACGATTAATCTATTGGCAATATACAAGTAGCACGGCTTAGACATAAAGACTCCAGGATAATCGATTGCGGTTGGAAAGGTTATGTCACTAGCTTTATTAGATAAAATGTATAAAATACGATTGAGTAACATTGATTTTTCTATGATATACCAGATAACGCTTTTTTTTACATTGTAATACGTTGCCTTCGTCCATGCCTATACACTATACAGTCATATTTAATACAATGCATGCGCACATGACATAGAGTTAAATATATAACGGTATGTAGATATGTATGTATCCATTATAAAATATATAAGCCGATATATATTTTGTTCACGCATGCTCATAAGGACAGGAAGTTACCTGAGGCTCGAAAAAGCTTCGCAAAAGTTAGGGGGAAAATTGTGTAAAATGAGTGCCAAAATATTTTGGAAATTTGAATTTCTCAAAATTTCAACTATTTATCACCCTATAACGGCCCTTCCAAAGCACCCACTATTCCCCTAGGACCTCGTAGCTCGCTATATACGATTTTGTTAGCAACTTGACTCGAGTGCCATGGGACACGAAATTGACGTTCAATTGTGAGCCCATGCTAAGCTTAGGATTAGACTAAGATTAGCCTTAGGCTTAACCTTGGGATTCGAACCATAAAAGCCTTATACTAACTTGTGAAGGAAACTTGACATGATATTCTAAGGCATGACGCGGTACACTTGACAGGATCCCGTATATATAGATGTATATATAGGTAAGTGGGAGTATATTAAATCATGTGTACATAAATGAACCAATATGTATACAAATATTTATAGTTATACTTACACACATCTATAATCAAGCATATCTTGAACGATGGTTATACATTTGATTTGATATAACAAAAATCAAGCACTCATACGACCGAACAAAAACTATTGTTGTGACATGAGCACTTGTATAATATTAAGAGTATCTCAGTAAATAGTTCCTACCATTAGGGAGATTAATTTGTGTTCGTTTATATGCCCAGTAGAAGCATTCATATATCATAGCACTCTACTTAGCTACACACATTGATAGTATTGCTCTTCGTTTTAGTAACAACAAACCTTGGTCTACTTTTGTATATATTATGTATCTATATCGAGCCTATAATATAATCGAATCGGAGGACTGGTTTGACTCTTGGCATTGTATGTTCTAAATGACTAAACTAAAGCTATAATAATTGTATTATTATATTTGTAGTAGGCTGATCATTAGCATACCTGTTGAACATAATTATTTAACCCGTTTGCCTAATCGGGATGTGTACCCACAGCTACCGTCGAATCTTTAGTAACATTAACTAGCCAAGGGCGTCAATAGAACTGGTCGGATGGAAAGTGGCACAGGATTTGCTAGATGGGGCGCACATAATTAAGTACTTTGATTTTCTGTCATCCTTCACGGGAGCACGTCTCTAAGCTCCCCTTGGATACACACCTGCAACTAGCATTACGTATGTGCCAGAAAATATAATATAAATATCTATAATATGTAGCTCAATTCTGTTTGAGGGATTTTTTCGTGTGTCTGATGTATAGCATTCAGCACTTGTTTTCCTAAAAGTCTTAACAAAAACTTGTAAATGTAATGATATACACCAATATTATTGGACAATTTAGAATATTAAAAAATTAAGCGTGGTTCAATTCCCGAGGCCCCGTAAACTTTTCATTTGGTTGAAATATGTTTCAAACTTGCTCTCCCCTAAAATCACATGCCAATTTATTATAATACTCCTAGCAAGGATACGCATCAGCTACATTCGAATAATTTACAGACTGGGATACATATAAATGCGACACAGGGGAGAGCAACCGCGAGGATCACGGGGTCCGGAGGCTTTTAACTTGGGCGAATATCTAACATATTACCGCCTTGCTTCGTGCCATCAAACAGCAAGCGATTACTCGTATTTCAATATTGTAGCCCAACTTCTACCAAGATTTTTGATGTCATTATTGCTAACTTAGTACACAATAAATCGCCTTTAAGTAAATCCTCTTTATTACATAGGATGTCATACTTGTATCTGCTTTACTCGAGCAGACAATAAAACGGATACTATTTTAGGTCAACCTTTGTGTACCCCTGCTAATAGCTAAATGGATTTTGCTAAAATTTTCACAGTATATGTATCTTCACTTGGACTTTTCGTTTATACTATTTATGGCATGAATCTTATAATTTTGCTAATGTGATATAAAACTTTTGCATAAGTTGTCTAATACGGCTGTCGCGTCGCCATTACTGAAATCCAAAAAAGCTAGTGTCTTTAATAAAATACTGCAGATTGAACAGCACTATTCGTCTAGTTCACTTAAAAAACTTTCAAGCATATCCGTGCCTGCTTTATATACTTATAACACTTAAATTTATAAGTCTAGTCATATGTGGTTTATGAGACATTTAAGCTACATTAGAAAACTTAACACGTTCGATCCGTTGTCATAAATCTCTAAAATTCAATTCCATATATATCTGGATGTGAATGAATGATACCCAACTTGCAATGGCTGCTTTTGCTTTTGGGCTAGCAACTATATCAAATATTTTCATCTATATGCGGTTATATTATTTACTCGTATTTTTAAGCCTAGAACCAAGTCGAAGAATAAGTTGAAAAATTCTTTAACTATTTAATGTTTAAAAAAATTATTAATTCGATGCAAAACTTTTCAGAACTTTTAACGTTAATTTTATTTTAACGGCTGTAGAATTAAAGGTATAGCCTGAATCTATTTATGATTTTGCAGACCGGTAATACTGAGACACAGTTACGTATCGTATGTGATCTGGTGACAAGTCGCCTTTCAAAGTTTAGCTAAGTATAATAGTTCTGCGAAACTAATATAGAAACAGTTTTCGAAAACTTATGTAGATATATCAAGCAGGCGCCGCTGCTTGACAGACGAATTAAATTTTTCTCTGTCGGCGTTACTCAGCGACGAAAATGCAGGATCGAAGTAAATGTTCAAGTAACAACTAAGCCCCTGTAAGTAGCCTTGGACGCCATTTTGTTATTGCTTCAATTAGTATGGGCGCTTATTGCTTGCAGTGTGCTGTTAACGTGCATACGAAAAGGAAGTGAAAATGAAGATCCACTGCTGGCCAGGACTGTAAATCCAGTTTCCTGCTTGCAATATTACTATCTAGACGTCCTCCCATATGGCAGTCTATCACCCTTTCTTCTAACTTCTCAAACTTCTAGTTGACTTGTCATCGTGAATCGTAGAGCAATCGCCGTCGTGCATGAGGATTTTTACAGACCTGAGTATTGTTTTAGTTATAAATGTAAGTGCCACGTGTAATGCCGACAACGAGTCGATTCTAGCGTCGTTGCGGGATAGCCGAGCAGGCAAAGAACAATGAAAAACACTTTTCTATTATGCTGAGTACAGGACAGACGGTGTGCTCTGGAATTCTAAATCAGAGAGGGTTTGTCCGTTACCTTCGACCCTATGCTCCGTACATAGTGCTGACCAAAATTGATAAGGCGTATCGATAACCAGGCGATCATTTTCTGTCTATGGCGTATAACAATTGAGCTACTTGGTGTCAAATTTTTGTACAATCAATTCAGCTACATAACAAATTTTTATACTACAGCTAGTATGAACGGGAATACGTAATTTTTGACGTTTAGCTTAAACATAGTTACTGCTATACTTAAACTTAAATACACTGTGTAAATGTGAACCTAAGGAAAACCAGCAAAACCTCGTTTCCTGAGTCGATCACTGTATCTTAAAAACTAACACATATTAACTTCATATTCGGCTAAAACATATCCTGCCACAGGCTATAAGCGGTTATGATCACTTTAAAAATATTGACATTATCAAAATTTCTTGATAATTGGAACGCAAACCTGGAAACAATGTACAAACGCAGAGTTTAAGTGCTGTAGCGCATATTCATGGCGAATTTTTAATATTGAAGGAGTATCCGATCAAGTTTTCATGTACGACAAAGACTTAGCTGGTGCTGTTTCTAAAGATTTCGGTCTTTTAGAAGCAGACAGTGTGGCGGTATTTGATAGAGAATATTATCTAAAATCTAAAGGCTTTAAAGGTTTTTAGAATTACTTCTAAAATTTTTGGGTCAAAATTTGAAAGTTTATTTTTTTCTTATATGTGATTTCGGTAAATTTTGAACGTGTGCTGTTATAGCTTTCGAAAGAAACAAAACACTACACAACAAACTTTGGAAAATATTTGACATAAAATTTCATTAAATATTAAGGAAATTAAATCCAAGTCTTGAAGCTTGAAGTGCTGTGTTTTTTATTACCAATTTTATCAAATTTATAGTTTTATAATTTGTATTTTCAAAGAATTTTTCTATGTGTTAGTTGGCTCAAAATTTGTGGTACACATTAAGATGCGTACACCTACTGTCACATGGTTATGTAATAATCGTCGTACCCATTTCAGTGCGGTTCCCGTTACATTACAGCCATGACTTTATCAGGTTCCTACAGGCTTGATATAGCAGCTTACATTTTTTGAAGAACGCTTGTACGAACATTGCAGTTGATATTACACGGATAGTAACAACAATGTTTGAGGTTGCATTCTGCCTATAACGTTAACAAAGGTTGTAACGAGTAACAATATCTTTACGCTACAGCTATAGCAGAAATCGTAGTACTACGCTCCAAGTGTACAGCAATTGAAAAAACACATGCCAGCTGCGACATTAAGCACAAAATGTTAAAAGCTGCGTATGAGTGGCTAAAGCCCCACTTACTTTTAGAACTAAAGTCAAACATTATTTTCAATATTGCTGCGTTTACATTAGGTAATACGAGGTCTAAACGGCGAAATTTGACTTCATTCTTTGACTGAGCTCAAGCATATTCGCATGTGCTTGGTGGAAATATCTGGCATATTGACTTAAATCCAGAGTTATCCACAAACCACTGGCTTGCTCGAGATCATAGTTTGGTCGCCGAATTATACAGAATTATATTATTCAGTGTATATCAATCTCAACTTTTTCTGAGGGTTTTTTTTTTTTTTTTATTTTCCATTGTTTATATTTTTTTTTTTTTTTACATCTTTTTTTTTTTTTTTTGGTTTTGGTAAATCTATTCGTCTTTAACAATTTAGTACTTGGTTTTAATATTTTTGTTTTTTTTTACTAGATGATTTTATTTTCCACAATCTTCGCTCCATAACAAATTTTTATTCTACAGCTTGTTAATTGCTTTTTTTTTTTTTTGGTTAGGTGTTTTTTTTTGGTGGTTTTTTTTTTGAAAGGCGGAACATAAATAAAATATCCTTGAACCGAAATATCTGTAGTTATGATATCAAATATGAAGGAAAATAGGAAATTTTATAGCAAAATTTGTCAAATACTAAATGTTTGATACACATTTGCTTCAAAGAACATGTTTCAAAGCTTCAAAGAAATTTTATCAGTTGCATACAATGAGGTTAAGCAACATTTTCTGTAAATGATCGATCTCTATTCGTCATGTAGATAAATAAATAAATAAATATTTAAAATTAATTTTTAAAAATGTAAACTAACTAATAGATTTGTATTATATTTTTAATTTAATATTTTATTATATTTTTTATTATTTTATTATATTTTTAATTTGTATATATTTTTAATATTTTATTTATAGTGTTGACCGACCAGTTGGAGCTCAAATTTTCAATTTTGTTTGGCACCCATTTTACCTCTTTTTCTCAACCATGCGCAAAATTTTCCCCATTTTTCCCCAATTTTTGCTCACTATACCCGATTCTTACTATTTTGCCAAAATTATCAGCCTTCCTTCAGCGTGGGGAGGGAAGCGTGCACAGTTAAGCCTATAGAAATCCAAATACACTTACACTTATACTTATAATCCACGTTTACCATATAATTATGAAGCACTAATCTTTATTATACGTCGGATAACTCTTGTATAATAACGTAGCGCAAGGAAAAAATAATTGTTGGCAAACACATAATTCGTTAAGTTTGTTTTGGAAATAACTGTACAACAGGCTCAAAGTTTGAAAAATATGTCATGTGTAAACTGAAATAGTGTGATTTTTAAAAGAAATGTGCAAATCTTACCGTTTTGTACAAATCTAAACAACGGCTATTGAACAAAACATTTGTCCCCATTTGACCCGATCTATAAGAGTTTTCCCCGTTTGATTCGGTAGATTGCTGATACTTTAATTTAGTGACTGTTTAAAAGAAACAGAAATACAATTGAATCGTGCAGTACTACTACATGTGTTAAACTAGATAGATTTATTTTAACCTGTAAACAATTGTGCTCGAAGACACCGTTACATTGTTCTAGGAAAGCCAATTTAAAATGAATAAAACTGTTTTACAAATTTCAGATGACCCCATCGACGCCCCATAACTAGACCCATTTGGAGCTGTGTCTTCGAAAATCCAACCCCTTTGTGTAGCTTTTAGGGTAGTTGGTGCAGCAATATTATAGGCGTATAGAATGTTTGACAAGATGGCGGAAACACAATAAAAATTGTTTAACAGGACGCAAAATTATTTATATTTGATAATGTCTGTCCTCGTAAACATTACCTCCAGAAAAAGATTTGAGATTTGATTATATATCACTGAATAATACTATTACTGTAATTAATTTCGGCTGACCAGACTAGATCTCGAGCAAGCCAGTTATGGTTATTGATCACTTAGTCACTTTAAGTCAATACTGCCAAATACTTCCACCCAAGCACATGCGAGAATATGTCTCTTTGAGCTCAGTCAAAGAATGAAGTCAAATTTCGCCGTTTAGACCTTCGTATTACCTAATGTAAACGCAGCAATATTGAAAATAATGTTTGACTTTAGTTTCTAAAAGTAAGTGGGGCTTTAGCCACTCATTACGCCAGCTTTTAACATTTTGTGCTTAAATATCGCAGCTGGCATGTGTTTTTTCAATTGCTGTTACACTTGGAGCGTAGTTACTACGATTTCTGCTACAGCTGTAGCGTAAAGATATTGTTCCTCGTTACAACCTTTGTTAACGTTATAGGCAGAATGCAACCTCAAACATTGTTGTTACTATCCGTGTAATATCAACTGCAATGTTCGTACAAGCGTTCTTCAAAAATGTAAGCTGCTATATCAAGCCTGTAGGGACCGATAAAGTCATGGCTGTAATGTAACGGGAACCGCACTGAAATGGGTACGACGATTATTACATAACCATGTGACAGTAGGTGTACGCATCTTAATGTGTACCACGAATTTTAGAGCCAACTAACACATCGAAAAATTGTTTGAAAATATAAATTATAAAACTATAAATTTGATAAAATTGGTAATAGAAAACACAGCACTTCAAGCTTCAAGACTTGGATTTAATTTCCTTAATATTTAATGAAATTTTATGTCAAATATTTTCCAAAGTTTGTTGTGTAGTGTTTTGTTCTTCGAAAGCTATAACAGCACACGTTCAAATTTACCGAAATCACATATAAGAAAAAATAAACTTTCAAATTTTGACCCCAAAATTTTAGAAGTAATTCTAAAAACCTTTAAAGCCTTTAGATTTTAGATAATATTCTCTATCAAATACCGCCACACTGTCTGCTTCTAAAAGACCGAAATCTTTAGAAACAGCACCAGCTAAGTCTTTGTCGTACATGAAAACTTGATCGGATACTCCTTCAATATTAAAAATTCGCCATGAATATGCGCTACAGCACTTAAACTCTGCGTTTGTACATTGTTTCCAGGTTTGCGTTCCAATTATGAAGAAATTTTGATAATGTCAATATTTTTAAAGTGATCATAACCGCTTATAGCCTGTGGCAGGATATGTTTTAGCCGAATATGAAGTTAATATGTGTTAGTTTTCAAGATACAGTGATCGACTCAGGGAAACGAGGTTTTGCTGGTTTACCTTAGGTTCACATTTACACAGTGTATTTAAGTTTAGAGTATAGCAGTAACTATGTTTAAGCTAAACGTCAAAAATTACGTATTCCCGTTCATACTAGCTGTAGTATAAAAATTTGTTATGTAGCTGAATTGATTGTACAAAAATTTGACACCAAGTAGCTCAATTGTTATACGCCATAGACAGAAAATGATCGCCTGGTTATCGATACGCCTTATCAATTTTGGTCAGCACTATGTCCGGAGCATAGGGTCGAAGGTAACGGACAAACCCTCTCTGATTTAGAATTCCAGAGCACACCGTCTGTCCTGTACTCAGCATAATAGAAAAGTGCTTTTCATTCTTCTTTGCCTGCTCGGCTATCCCGCAACGACGCTAGAATCGACTCGTCTGTCGGCATTAGACGTGGCGCTTACATTTATAACTAAAACAATACTCAGGTCTGTAAAAATCCTCATGCACGACGGCGATTGCTCTACGATTCACGATGACAAGTCAACTAGAAGTTTGAGAAGTTAGAAGAAGGGTGATAGACTGCAATATGGAGGACGTCCTGGTAGTAATATTGCAAGCAGGAAACTGGATTTACAGTCCTGGCCAGCAGTGCATCTTCATTTTCACTTCCTTTTCGTATGCACGTTAACAGCACACTGCAAGCAATAAGCGCCCATACTAATTGAAGCAATAACAAAATGGCGTCCAAGGTACTTACAGGGGCTTAGTTGTTACTTGAACATTTACTTCGATCCTGCATTTTCGTCGCTGAGTAACGCCGACAGAGAAAAATTTAATTCGTCTGTCAAGCAGCGGCGCCTGCTTGATATATCTACATAAGTTTTCAAAACTGTTTCTATATTAGTTTCGCAGAACTATTATACTTAGCTAAACTTTGAAAGGCGACTTGTCACCGGATCACATACGATACGTAACTGTGTCTCAGTATTACCGGTCTGCAAAATCATAAATAGATTCAGGCTATACCTTTAATTCTACAGCCGTTAAAATAAAATTAACGTTAAAAGTTCTGAAAAGTTTTGCGTCGAATTAATAATTTTTTAAACATTAAATAGTTAAAGAATTTTTCAACTTATTCTTCGACTTGGTTCTAGGCTTAAAAATACGAGTAAATAATATAACCGCATATAGATGAAAATATTTGATATAGTTGCTAGCCCAAAAGCAAAAGCAGCCATTGCAAGTTCGGGTATCATTCATTCACATCCAGATATATATGGAATTGAATTTTAGAGATTTATGACAACGGATCGAACGTGTTAAGTTTTCTAATGTAGCTTAAATGTCTCATAAACCACATATGACTAGACTTATAAATTTAAGTGTTATAAGTATATAAAGCAGGCACGGATATGCTTGAAAGTTTTTTAAGTGAACTAGACGAATAGTGCTGTTCAATCTGCAGTATTTTATTAAAGACACTAGCTTTTTTGGATTTCAGTAATGGCGACGCGACAGCCGTATTAGACAACTTATGCAAAAGTTTTATATCACATTAGCAAAATTATAAGATTCATGCCATAAATAGTATAAACGAAAAGTCCAAGTGAAGATACATATACTGTGAAAATTTTAGCAAAATCCATTTAGCTATTAGCAGGGGTACACAAAGGTTGAGCTAAAATAGTATCAGTTTTATTGTCTGCTCGAGTAAAGCAGATACAACTATGACATCCTATGTAATAAAGAGGATTTACTTAAAGGCGATTTATTGTGTACTAAGTTAGCAATAATGACATCAAAATCTTGGTAGAAGTTGGGCTACAATATTGAAATACGAGTAATCGCTTGCTGTTTGATGGCACGAAGCGAGGCGGTGATATATTAGATATTCGCCCAAGTTAAAAGCCTCCGGACCCCGTGATCCCCGCGGTTGCTCTCCCCTGTGTCGCATTTATATGTATCACAGTCTGTAAATTATTCGAATGTAGCTGATGCGTATCCTTGCTAGGAGTATTATAATAAATTGGCATGTGATTTTAGGGGAGAGCAAGTTTGAAACATATTTCAACCAAATGAAAAGTTTACGGGGCCTCGGGAATTGAACCACGCTTAATTTTTTAATATTCTAAATTGTCCAATAATATTGGTGTATATCATTACATTTACAAGTTTTTGTTAAGACTAGGAAAACAAGTGCTGAATGCTATACATCAGACACACGAAAAAATCCCTCAAACAGAATTGAGCTACATATTATAGATATTTATATTATATTTTCTGGCACATACGTAATGCTAGTTGCAGGTGTGTATCCAAGGGGAGCTTAGAGACGTGCTCCCGTGAAGGATGACAGAAAATCAAAGTACTTAATTATGTGCGCCCCATCTAGCAAATCCTGTGCCACTTTCCATCCGACCAGTTCTATTGACGCCCTTGGCTAGTTAATGTTACTAAAGATTCGACGGTAGCTGTGGGTACACATCCCGATTAGGCAAACGGGTTAAATAATTATGTTCAACAGGTATGCTAATGATCAGCCTACTACAAATATAATAATACAATTATTATAGCTTTAGTTTAGTCATTTAGAACATACAATGCCAAGAGTCAAACCAGTCCTCCGATTCGATTATATTATAGGCTCGATATAGATACATAATATATACAAAAGTAGACCAAGGTTTGTTGTTACTAGAACGAAGAGCAATACTATCAATGTGTGTAGCTAAGTAGAGTGCTATGATATATGAATGCTTCTACTGGGCATATAAACGAACACAAATTAATCTCCCTAATGGTAGGAACTATTTACTGAGATACTCTTAATATTATACAAGTGCTCATGTCACAACAATAGTTTTTGTTCGGTCGTATGAGTGCTTGATTTTTGTTATATCAAATCAAATGTATAACCATCGTTCAAGATATGCTTGATTATAGATGTGTGTAAGTATAACTATAAATATTTGTATACATATTGGTTCATTTATGTACACATGATTTAATATACTCCCACTTACCTATATATACATCTATATATACGGGATCCTGTCAAGTGTACCGCGTCATGCCTTAGAATATCATGTCAAGTTTCCTTCACAAGTTAGTATAAGGCTTTTATGGTTCGAATCCCAAGGTTAAGCCTAAGGCTAATCTTAGTCTAATCCTAAGCTTAGCATGGGCTCACAATTGAACGTCAATTTCGTGTCCCATGGCACTCGAGTCAAGTTGCTAACAAAATCGTATATAGCGAGCTACGAGGTCCTAGGGGAATAGTGGGTGCTTTGGAAGGGCCGTTATAGGGTGATAAATAGTTGAAATTTTTCGAAATTCAAATTTCCAAAATATTTTGGCACTCATTTTACACAATTTTCCCCTAACTTTTGCGAAGCTTTTTCGAGCCTCAGGTAACTTCCTGTCCTTATGAGCATGCGTGAACAAAATATATATCGGCTTATATATTTTATAATGGATACATACATATCTACATACCGTTATATATTTAACTCTATGTCATGTGCGCATGCATTGTATTAAATATGACTGTATAGTGTATAGGCATGGACGAAGGCAACGTATTACAATGTAAAAAAAAAGCGTTATCTGGTATATCATAGAAAAATCAATGTTACTCAATCGTATTTTATACATTTTATCTAATAAAGCTAGTGACATAACCTTTCCAACCGCAATCGATTATCCTGGAGTCTTTATGTCTAAGCCGTGCTACTTGTATATTGCCAATAGATTAATCGTGAAGGCTAGGCAGTGGCGTTTTCATAACAGACAAGCTGTCAGTGAGGTCACTGAAAGAAAACCGGGTTCTGGGAGTCAAGACAACATAAAAATTTGATTGGGAAGAGGGGGTCAGTCGTATGCATGGACAACTCTCCCAAGTTTTGCTGAGCATGTTCCCGTACTTTACAAATTTTACCCGATTTTTGCGAATTTGTGCAAATATTTACCGAATTGTTCCAAAATTTTGATAAAAGTGGCAAAATTATCCGCGCGACTTCGACCAGCGAGTGTTTGAGTCAATATGGCTTGAAGGGCGCACTGCGTACCAGTCTCGAACGGGTAACCCTATACCCCTTATAAATACTTTTACAGCGTAGTCTAACCAATCTCGACCCTGGACTCCCCAAAAACTTCTAAAGTTTTATGCCTCTGAGTGAGTGAGGTAAAAATACTCAAATTCGGATAATCCTGTCGAACCGACATATAACGTAGCTGAGGTTAATGCTATATTCATGTGTCATACATAAGTAATGCTGTACTAACGAATATAGAAAAATTGGCGCATAATTTCTTATGTGTAGGTTACTGAAAACAACAAATTGAGAAAATCTGCCAGATAAATATAAGGTTGATCATTGATTCACTTTTTTCTGATATCTATGGCGGTGCTCAAATAAGGCCATAAAGAAGTATCTTACAAACACAGTAACTCCAATCCGTTATCGAGTAACTCCAATCGTTATCGAGTTATCGCACTTGGCAAATATATAGTATATACAGGTTTCTCGAATCAAATATAGCGTAAAAATTATTTAATATGTTCCAGTCTGACTAGAAATCACGAAGATAACAACGATCAATATAGCTTAAGTGTACAGAAATTTTTAAAACCTATTTTGGTACGCATTTCTCAATTGCCGCAAATTATAAAACCCATACACACTACACGTCCAGTGAACTTCTTGCAAAATCTGTCAACATAGTGGCAGTTTTGATATCGAATTGTATATAAATGGCAAATGATACGCAACTTTGTGTATTGTCACTGGGCTCGCGGATTACCAACTCCATTTGGAGACTGTTTTAATATCGAATTCTTATAATTTGAGTGAAACAATATCCTGCGATCTTACTACAAGTATATTTGCCTTGAAAGCGTATCATCTTGTCTTTCGATTGGACTAAGTTTATTGTTTTATTGACTGACATCAGAGGACCATGACACAGACATGTGTTTAAAGTCTAAATTTTGCAAACTTTCTATAGCAGCAATGAGAATGTAATTCATTGCAGTTTTGAGCATAATAATACTAATACTTAGGTGTTACTAAACAACTGCTTCTACGACTTTTTTTGTATATCTCTGAAGTACCAATAAATTAATCCGCTGTCACGCTGTTGTAAATGATAGAGCCTGCATAAACATGTGCAACGCTCGGACAAATAATTTTCGTGGTTCAACGAAATGACAACATACAGCAGTCCCAACAGAAGCAACCATTTTATAATGATATAAAATTTTGAAGCACGTTCGCTCAAGAACTTGGAGAAGTACCTGTGAATGATCTTTTACCATAACCAGCCGGGGTCTGAACTTGGAGATCCACTTCGCAAGGCGAGGGGTTCTACCACTACACTGCAGACACCGAACCACTTCTTGTTCCAAACTACGCTATTTACGACGCTAGCGTAGTGTGGCATTACATTGCTTTCGGTTTTAGCAGGTCGTCTTTTAAGGAATTTTGACTGAGTGTACAATGACGATTTCAAAGGAATGGTGGAGCGACTACTTGGATTCGGGGCAATGACTACTTGGAGTCAAGGTAGGAACGGCAATTAGCAGGGTATGGCCTAAGGCTATCAGCAACTATTTGCACTATGGGCGGCAAAATTTCTTCATGTGAAGAACAAGTAAGTTATCATTATTTCATATAACATTCTTAACAAACGGGATTTGCAGAGCAATTCGGTTTAAATTACTCAATGTGAATCGCAAATTCGCCACAATTCGTGGCAAAGAAGACAAATATGTGCATTACTGCTGGGTCAATTTTGTTTAAAGTAGGGGAAAATCCGGTGAATGTGGATCAGTTGTGTCAAGGTTAATAAGGTTAACAAAGGTGCTCTGTTTTTAAGTGTATTATGTCAATAAACAACATTCAACGTATCCAATTGCCGTTGTATTCGATTGTATATGATATATAGGCTCAGAAAATAGTACATCATAAATGCCGAATGTCACTCACAGAAAGTAATGAATTATAAAGACACTGTCATATAACGAACTCAACAAAACGTCATCTATCTAAAAACGAGATTCACCTGGCTGAATTGCTGTTATCTTGTAGTGAGGCTCACTCTCAGTTTACAATAAAAACTGCTAGTATATCTTTATTGTAGAAAGCTTAAAAGCAAGATCATATTTTTCAGTCGGTATAGTCGCCTGAAAAAACAATTATAAGACAAGACGTATGAATTCAACCACGATTGTAAAATCAGGGTCGTAAGCAATTTCTTCAAAAAGTGGAGGGGCAGAGAAATGTGTGGGCGGGGGGTGTCGTTTCCAATCGTTTTGTTGTAACACCATCAGTTAATGTTTTCACATTTGGCAGCAAAAAGTCCCCCTCCCAGTTTCTGCGACGCCCATGTGTAAAATACAATGCAGAAACTGTACGTCATCAACAATTACTAGAACACCAACCATCGAAAAAATAGTTCCAGCTGAAACATTGTTACCGAATATGGATCAGAAAACCAACGGCAAGTCAGCGGTATGATCTAATGATAATATTTTTATCAATTCGGAAAACCGTAAAGCACAAGCCTCACAACATTACATTGTATATATTACAGTAGTTTACTTCATAAAAATTAAACTTCGTATTAAAAACGATTACCAAATTTAATGCTTACCAACAACCATTCCCACAGACACTGTTCTTCAGCAGCATGATCGTAAAGATAATTTTTTTGAAAAAACAAAGCAACATCCTTACGAAATCTTTAATACTAGCTTCATTTAGTTCAGGAAAAAAATCAAACTTTATAGTAAAAACGTTAACCAGGTCCAGCATCAGCAAGCTAATCATGAACACGAGCACTTTCTAGTCTTCGCCACGATCGTAAGGATAATTTTTGTTAATTCGGCAAATCACAACGTCGAAACCTCCTTACGACATCCATATATTATGTTGATTGCAGATTTTATTTTATTTTCGATTTTGATGATAACGATCGTGGCTCGTTTGTGCAGACGGAAAAATACAACATTGCTCTGGCAGTTTTAACTTTATTTAAATACGAAATACGAACGCCAAAATAGCATCAACATTATAAATTATTATAGTAGTAATAGCAGTCATGGTAGCAATTTCAATAATGGTAATCAAATCCAAATGTATTACCTCGGCAAATCCCTTCATCTATAATATTTGGAAGATCTCGTGATTTTAATGATCTGGCTAACGATACTGAAGAACGACGTAATATGCTTGGCATGTACGAAAAACACTATCGAAATGACCAGCAACAAGCTAATTTATGTCTTATCAATATTAATAATATATAGTATATTTTTGCAAAAGCTAAAGCAATTCGGTTTACTGCTTCGTTTCCAGTGTTCATAGAAATTAAAACAAAAAATATTAATAGGCATTTTTTTGCTATAGGTACATTTATGTGCCGGTGTGTACGTTCTACGATGCAGATTTTCTTAATATTTAACCAATATACATTCCAGTAGCTAGAAAAATACGACCAGCTAAAGCAAAATATATTTATGTATATAGATAATAAATATATATGGCTGTCGATGTTGAACCATGCATGCATAATGGTACATGCATTCGATTATTTCATCGCTGGCGGTTTCATGCGTTATTCCTACGTTATTATCAGGGGCGTCCCAAGGTTCCCCAATTTTTTCGTGAAAAAATTAACTCATAGGGTCGTCATAAAAGGATTGTAGATGAAATATTTTGCCGTCCCACCCACTTTTGAAGAGCTTGTGGTGCTTACTGGCCATTATCTTTATCGGTATTAACGTTATGGTGCTATATGCTCGAGAGTCATACCATATTAACGGCATTATAACCAACCATGATAACCTAAGCTTTGTGAAAACCTAGCCTTATCTTTTATAACGTGTACACATATTTTGGTACCAAATTTTAGGCTATTGTACGTTTTATAAAATTTCTTCAGCGAATACTGCAATCAATACAATGAATCTGCCTGAAATAATATAACGTTTTACTTTATATATAAATTACACTTTGCCTTTTTAAGAATCAAAGCCTGTGAAAGTGCAGTTTTTTGTGATGTAGGTACACAATCTACAGAACACGAATTTTACCTAGGAAACCATTATTATCTTATAAAATATTTAGTCGCGGGCAAGTAATATCCTGATGTTGCCTTAGATTTTGATTCTGGCAAAAGCTACAAAGATATTTTATAATTACGATCTGTAGCCAAATATTAAAATCTATGGCCAAGTAGTTAAAATTGTTATGTTCATTTCAGCATATTAGGGGCGTTGCCACGGGGCACTGGATTTTTCTGCCAACTTCTTCAGTTTACAACAGCATAAAAAGAATGTGCTGAACTTGCAAGCGTCAGATCGATCTATATAGTCGACTTTCATAATATACACCTACAATGTGTGTTCCACCTACAGTTTTGTAGTAACGGGCCTGTGGTAGATGCGACCGGCGTATAGTTATTATGTGTCGCGAGGTACAAACTTCGCTCCATGACCACCTATATATATGGAAGAAAATTTAAATGATGAATGAAATAAGTCATAGCAAGATATCTCAACTTTTCAGAGTGAAGTAATCGTATATTAGCGAACAACAAGACTTTGAATCAGTCCTAATCATAAACCGTGTGCTATTAACGATATTTAATCAAACGAAGAATATTTTATGAATAATCCTATTAATAAGCTGTTTGCTGGCAACAAGGTTTGCTAACTAGTAAATAGGGTTGTTATTAAGGATATGACATATTCTGGCTTCGACGAAACTTGTTAGCCAAATGCATAAGTGTCGATATCGTTTTACCAAAAATTCCTGTGTTACATAAATAAGCTGGGAGTGAAATCATTACGTTGTCTACGCCCAATAGATTGTGCCTCATAGTTAAAGAACAATCAATGAAGAAGACCTATGATGGATCCTGATTAATAAACTGTTTGCTGCCAACTGGGTTTGCGAACTAGAAAAAGGGTTGTTATTAAGCATATGACATATTCTGGCTTTGACGAAACTTGTTAGCCAAATACACCAGTGTCGATATCGTTTTGACCAAAAATTCCTGTGTTACATAAATAAGGCGCAGTGAAATCATTACGTTGTCTACGCCTAAAAAGATTGTGCCTCATAGTCAAAGAATAATCAACGAAAAATACCTTATTATGGATCCCGATTAATAAACTGTTTGCTGCCAACTCGGTCTGAAAACTAGAAAAAAGGGTTGTTATTAAGCATATGACATATTCTGGCTTTGACGAAACTTGTTAGCCAAATACACCAGTGTCGATATCGTTTTGACTCAAAAATTCCTGTGTTACATAAATAAGGCGCAGTGAAATCATTCGTTGTCTACGCCTAAAAGATTGTGCCTCATAGTCAAAGAATAATAGACGAAGAATACCTTATGATGAATCCCGATTAATAAACTGTTTGCTGCCAACTAGGTTTGCTAACTAGTAAAAAGGGTTGTTTTTAAGCATTACTGACCTCTCTTGGCTTTGACGAAACATGTTAGCCAAATGCACCAGTGTCGATATAGTTTTGACCAAAAATTCCTGTGTTACATAAATAAGGTGGAGTGAAATCATTACGTTGTCTACGCCTAAAAGATTGTGCCTCATAGTCAAAGAATAATCAACGAAGAATACCTTATTATGGATCCCGATTAATAAACTGTTTGCTGCCAACTAGGTTTGCTAACTAGTAAAAAGGGTTATTTTTAAGCATATGACATATTCTGGCTTTGACGAAACTTGTTAGTCAAATAGACCAGTATCGATATCGCTTTGGCTGTATCCAAAAATCATTGAATTTCATAAAACATGTTGTTTAGTTAAGTTGTCAGGATAAGTTAAGTAGTTAAGTTAAGTTGTAAGTAACCAACGTCAATTGTACGCTCTCGCGCTTCAGCGCTCTAACAAAAGTTACTTTAGTGCTAATTCAAAAAATTAAAATTCCCCACAAAATGTAAATACATAAAGAAACACTTTCCAGTCGACAACAATGCACCAGTACCAGTACCTCCATGAAAGCGTTACGCTCTTAATTAAATGCAAGGAGTAGAACTACACAACGCATTTTTATGTATGATATTTGCGAACAAAAACATCTAATAAGCGAGACTAAGTTAGACGTAATATTACATGAATAGTCAATTAATGCGATATTATTCATATCCTGCGATATTATATTAAAATAGAATATATACTGATTAGTAATATCTAGTGCCGACGAATTTCTATAAGCGTAGAAATTTTTTTCTCTTGTCAAACAGATTTCTCGAATCTCGATTAAGACAGACCAACATAATGAGTTTCTTTGTGCTTTAAGCAAGTTATTATTAAAACGAATCGAATATAGAATCTCATTTAGGTGCTTTTGTTTAGCATCACGCAACTCTAACCGACCGAACAAATTGAATCGCGACCGGTAGATAGATTATTTAAATATCCGCAGTTTGTAAATAAATAAATCGTATATTGCTACATCAGCACTAAAAAGGGGCGCAGTACGCGAGTCAAAAGTGTCGATGGTGCTACCTCAAAATTGGGTAGGCAGCCTAGTAGGCGGTTTTGTTTTTTCTCCCTGAGAATAGTCCTGTGGCCCACACCGCCCCACTACATAATAATAACGATTACGATAATATAATGAGCATACATAATTATTTATAAATACGGTTGCAAATTGTAGCCGAAAAAATGCGTATTTCAGTCATGAAGGAACACTTTGAGCTATATTCTGGCCAGTGCAAATTGTAGCCGAAAAACGGTGCTTCAGTCATGAAGGTACACTTTGAGCTATATCTGGCCAGCGCTAATTGTAGCCGAAAAAAGCGTAATTCAGTCATGAAGGTAGACTTTGGTGCTATATCTGGCCAGTGCAAATTGTAGCCGAAAAACGGTGTTTCAGTCATGAAGGTACACTTTGAGCTAAATCTGGCCAGTGCAAATTGTAGCCGAAAAACGGTGTTTCAGTCATGAAGGTACACTTCTAGCTATATCCTGCCAGTGCAAATTGTAGCCGAAAAACGGCGTTTCAGTCATGAAGGAGTACACTTTGAGCTATATCTGGCCAGTGCAAATTGTAGCTGAAAAAAGCCTATTTCAGTCATGAAGGTACACTTTGGGCTATATCTGCACAAGGCGAAATTTGGCTTTCGTTGGTGATTAAAACAGAAAATAAACTGTAAACTTTTTTAATTTCCCAGCATATCAGTCCCATACTCAGCCGTCCATTATTACTCAGAGTACAACCGTATACATACTATCGTAACTTGGGAATATTGAGTATTTCAGATAATGAAAATCGTATAAGCAGATCATTCTAGCAATAGGTGACATACTGTGGTGTTGCTAAAAATAGTCAAAAATAATATAGCTTGACGAATCAGAGTTTCCTGTGGTGTGCTGAAATATATTAATAATAAAAATTTTAGTTAAGTTTTCCTTAATATCGCTTGGGAATACAACCTTCAAGATTAACTGATATTAAATCTTAAATAAGCAGTAAAAACGCTGACGCACGACGGATAAAGTCTGCCAATATTTAAACGTTGTCAAAATTTATGTAGGGATTTTCAAAGTTCATATGTCCAAACCGCAGGTAGGCTACGGAGCAACGATATGATTATCTTAAGGTAGCCAAATGCCTTGTCATATAATAAGTGACGCACATGAATGGATTAACGCGATTCCTACTATACTTATCTACTATCGTAGTCAAACCACAGCGGTGGGAACGGGCACCGCGAAGTAGGCGGGTAAAGGAGACGCTATTGAGCTTGAGCATGTGTCTTGGTATTGTTGCAAATAGCGAACTAAGGAACAGCTTCAAAATCATAAGCATTATTTTCATATGACAACAGGAATCACCAGCTGCACTGTTTCTAAGGTAAGATGCAGTTGGTAGTACCCAGAGACAAGGGGGACTGGTAATGTCGCAGCGAAAATTTTCTTCGTACTAGCAATAATCATGATCGCTTGCTCGTTTGTTGTTTCAGTCATCTTTTCGTCTTGCTAAACACTAAGGTTGATTTAAAGCAGATCAAAAGCATTTAATACGTAACTGGTAAATTTTGAGGTAGAAGCCAAAATGTGCTTATCAACAATCCACGAGAACCAAAAAAGTCGTCAGACCAATATTTTTGAATACCCTATTTATTTGAATCGTAATCCGGTGGAAAGTGGGAGATCCGAAAATCATTATCAACTGACAACTCGCGGAAAAGGTGAGGCGAATCGTCGGCTTAATGCTTAGCATAAACGTGCAAAAAACGTGACAGCTGATTAACAATACGAGGTTGAATATATGGTTGGACCCCCATAGGCTAAAACTGGTCATGGGTATTTGAACCCCCTGAAAAACGGTGGTTACGCCCCTTTACTATACTTTAAGGAATTATATTGCGCAGGGTCTTGGATGACAGCATCACTCTCTAATTAAATAGCTTGAATTATTGTATCAAATAACCGGTAAACTGCACATCAATAAATACATTAGTCGCCCCCAAAACCTAAAAAAATACCTATCTGTGAGTCAGAGCGGTAGAAACAAAACCACAAATCACTATTTTAATGCAACCAATACTTCAAAATCAAAGTTCAGTTGTTGTTTTGCTGTTTCTAATATAAAAACCATTTGACATGTTGTTTCATTTTGCAGTGAACAGTAGTAAAATTTAAAATTTGTGATGTAATGTAAAGTGATATTTCAGGTGCCAAAAATATTTTCAGCAAATACAGCATTGCGCGCGTATGTGAAGTATCAAAATTTCACCATAAATATAATTTTACGATATCCTTCAGCATTTTTTATGAAACAATTTGGCCGGGGCCCAACGAAAACTTCACTGTAATTTGTAATAGCTTTTCACTGTAAGCACATTCACTACAAACATACTCCACGGTATGTATTTAAAACGTCTATACAGTTTTGTTGGGGGGACGTATACTTCAAAATTGCATAATGTTATGAGCATTCAGAGTGTCGGGACATGTTTACGTAGTGAAAACTGACAATATTTCAAACGTTGAAAAATCTGCATCAGTTAGTTATGTTAACAATCAGAATCTCGTTACAGTAAAAACGTTGCCTCAGTTAGATATAAGTAGGGTTTTTCGTCTCTTTAGTTAACTCCAGCCTAAAAACCATAAGTTTTCAATTTGGAGAAATAAGTTCAGAACCAATTCAGATCGACGATGCAGTTCAGAAAATGTCAATTGAAGCCATACGTATGACAAAATTCCGATTTTTAGTTACCATCAGTCCCTGAAATTTTCCAATGTTTTTCGATAAATGTTTAACATTTTATACAGTTCCAATCGCGTTCAGGAATGATACCAGATTCAACCATTTTTGGCGCCTTTTCATTCAGAAGCACCGATGGTGAACTTGAAAAATATTAAAAAATATTGTTATAATGGCCATTACAACGGAAATTTTTCGAACTGCCTTGTTGAGCTGAGTCGAAGGGTGCTAAAACGCTATAACAGATGATTTTTCGCTCGGCGAGCGTTTCACCCGAAAGCGCGCGAGAAGTGTAAGATCACATTACTGGATTGTAAAGCGGCATATAATTCGCCAGTTAGAATATCACTCACAAATTGCCAATCGCATCAACTACGGCGTGTAGTGGCTAGAACATCTGCTGAGCATGTGGAAAATCGGGTTTTCATCCGTGGATTTAATAAAACAATAATCATAGTTGATACAGTTTATTAGAATTACTTTAGCGCTGGACCAGTCCCACACAAAATCATTCCAGCGATTAAATCGAACTCAGTTGTTATAAAACTTGATGCGTTCAATCGATATTTGTTAGTCAGTAAAAGCTGGCTACGACTACTGCTTTTAATGAATTTTATAAATTGAAAATATAACACTACATTTTTAATTATATACGGCACAAATTTTACAACAAAACGAAGCACTCTCTTTAATGCAGACAAGTGGTCAGTTTTAGAGGGCAAATAAATCAGCATTATAATGATTAAAAACAAACGAGTTCAACGAATATGATTGGGTATTTAAAAATGCTTAGATTGGTTATGATATAGAAATCGATAGTGATGTTTAGATTGCCAGCCAGACAGTCAATTTCGAACCATTTGTTCGACGAACACGCACTGACGCAGTTCTCAGTGACTTGAAAGGATGACTCATCGCAAATTATATAGTGCATGGAGCTCGTATCCCCGCTGATGACGTCATTGTGTGCTGCTTTAGGCGTGCAAGTGAAGCT
>JASANE010001354.1:0-47127 GCA_030248225.1 Trileptium ribeirensis
CGTGGTTTGGAAAGTATGCAGCAGGTATAAAAGTTCAAGTATCTTGTGTATGTATACTCTGCAATTGAAATTTGCCGCTTTTGTCAATAATTATAATGATTCTTCTCCTTAGGCCTTTATTCCCACTAGGTGGGGTCGCTAGCTTTTGTCGCTGCCACAGCCTCCATACCATACAGCATGGCAGATCGCACCATCGTCCTGTACATTTTGCCTTTCACCTTCAGTGGTACCCTTCTATCGTACATTACTCCAGTGACATTCTTCCACGCCATCCATCCCGCTCTTACCCTTCGTGCGGTCACGCTGTCTGCGTTGCCTGAGCTCTGTATGGTGGATCCAAGATACTTAAACTCTTCCACACGCTTCAGCTTTTCTTCGTCCATGTACAAGTCCCCGCAGTGCCTCGATCGCCCACACATGTGTTCCGTCTTCCGCCTGGTCACCCTAAGACCCCGTTCCTTCATTGAGTCCCTCCACATTTCGAGCCGACGTTCCACTTCCCACTTGTCTCTCCACACAGAGCAACGTCGTCTGCGAACAGCATGTCCCATGGAGCCATATGAACGCCTTCGGTAAGACAGACAATAACAATGGCGAACAGGAATGGGGTAACCGCTTACCCTTTAGTGCAGCCCTACATCCACCTGGAAGTCCTCAGTTGTTCCAGCTGCACACCTCACTTTCGTCCTGCTATTGCGTACATATCTTGGATTAACCGGACATATTTCTCCTCCACTCCTTTCAGTCTCAGACAGTTCCAAATTTCTTACCTTGGCTCGCGGTCGTACGCTTTCTCAAGGTCGATAAAGACGCAATGTAACTCCTGCTGCCTTCTCGTACTTATTGGCCAGTGGCCGCAGTGCGAGATTGCATTGGTTGTGCTTCTTCGCGGCATGAATTCAAATTGTTGAGCGGATATACCGACCCTCCTTCTCAGTCTCTTCTCGACTATTTTCTCCCACATCTTCAGTGTTGCGCCATCAATTTGATTCTTCTGTAGTTTCCGCGCTTTATTCTTGAAAATGAGTGTGAGCACACTGTCTCTCCATTCGTCAGGTATCTGTCCCGTTTTCATGACTTGCGCAAATATGCTCAAAACTATGTCCACTCCCCTCTCTCCCAATGCCCTCCCAGGCTTCCGCCGGGATGTCGTTAGGACCAACAACAGTCGTTTTTCATTTCCCTCATTGCCTTCACCACTTCTCTTTCAATCATTGGCACTTGAGTTTTGACAATTCGCGACACAGTTCGCTCAACCCTTTCATTTTCAACGTTCATGAGTTGTTCAAAGTAAGTTCTCCACCTCTCTTTCACCCCTTGTCTCCACATAGGACTTTCCCGTCGCTGTCCTTTATCAGTTTGGCTTGGTACACATCCTGCGAGTCCCTGTTTCGTTGTTTTGCCATCCTAATTGCGCTGCTCAAGCCTTCGTTTCAATCCTCTAACTTTTGGTACAGGTCACTGTCCGCCTCTTGCTTGGCCTTTGTCACTTCTCTTTTTGCTACTTTGTTTGCATTTTTGTAATTTCTGATAGTCTTCTGGCACCGGTTAGTATCCCGCTGCTTCTTCATTTTCTTCTTTGTCCGTACCTCCTCCTTCCACCACCTAGTCTCGTCATTTTCCCCGTTTCCCAGATGTAAAACCTAAAGCCGAAGTTTCCCTAAAACCTCCTTCACTGCGTTCCTGATCGCACTTCTCGAGGCCTCCCACCGCACCCCATCTTGTCTTCCCTACACTTCGCCGATCTTCTCAGCTAACTTCTACCTGAGAACCCTTTAGTTAAGTTTTCAACTACGTGTTTTCTTAACGATAACTGGATTATCCTTAACTTTGTTTTGCATAATAAATCCACACAACACGGCCTTATGCTGTCTTGCTACTGCTTCTCCTAGAATGACTGTGCAGTCTTTGACCGTGTTGAACTCTCTCCTTGGATGTAGTCGAGTTGCGCGTTGACACCACCGCTGGTAAATGTGATCTTTCTTGACATACTCTTCTTAAAGTAAGAATTGGTGATTGCCATGTTGTTGGCTATGGCGAATTCCACTATCATTTCACCTTCCTCGTTCCTCACACCGACCGCATGTTTCCCCATTACCCTTTAATTCCAACGTTTCCCTCGCCAATGTGCAAGTTTAGGTCAACTCTTATCCACAGCGACTCAACCTCCTGCACATTCCGCATGGCTGAACCGGTGAGCTCTCAAAACTCTTCTTTCCTTTCGTCGCTGCATGCAACCTGTGGGGCGGATGCGCTGACTACGTTCACTGCTACTCTATCTACGCTGTGTTTGATCCACGCAACTCTATCTGAATTTCTATTCACCTCTAAGACGTTTGCCGTGATCTCCGGGCTCAGCACAATTCCTACACCATTCCTCTGGCTCTCAGCACCTACATAGTACAGTTTGTACCCATTTCCTAACTCTTTTGCTTTTTGGCCTTTCCACTTGGTCTCCTGCACAAATAACACTTCGACACCTTATTTGTTTCCATGAGGTCTGCTAAGTCTTTACTTCTTCCCGTCATTATTCCGACGTTGAGCGTGCGATCACTGTATGTCGCCTCGATTCTCTTTATTGTTCGCTGCGCTATTTTCTTTAGCCGTATGCGCTCCTGAGCATACGGTAGCCGTTGCACATTTTTCATAGCACCACGGCGGTGGCGCTGCGCGTCGAGTTAGTCGATGTTAGTGTGGACGCCCTAACATAAGTTTGGCATCGTGGATTCTGCATCATATTGGTTATTTTGACGGGTTTTACAGCCGGATGTGCTTCCTGCCGCTAACCACGCTTGTCGGGTGTGGGCCTAGTCTTTGACTCACTAGAGACCAGGGAATAACCGGAACCAGCAACCCGAACCGTCCATTTAAACCGGATCAGGAACTGCAACCGGAACGTGGTCTTCGAAAGCTATATAGTAAAATAGATGAAGGAAGAAATGCCGATACAGTGGATTTTAAATGTGTTAAAAACAACTTTTACATTAAACTTAATAACCGTGGTTCGGGATCAGAGGTCAAAATGAGGGTTTTTTACCCCATTTTAGTACCCTTAAGGAAGCAAGGTTGTTTTTGTCTTAACTTCCGAATTCTTTTCCCTGCCTGGTTTTATTTCATAGTAAAATAATAAATGCCGATGCCTCCTTTTTTGTTTTACTATAACGGCTCCGGTTCTAGAGTCGTATGGTTTGAGGTATGGCGCCCCAATGGTTCCTCGACCCAAAATTTGAAAATTTGTTCTGACGTCCTGGGCGGCTGAAAAGTTTCACCTGGGGGCTTTCGGGCATGGGAAACATTGCCGGTGCTGGTTTTGCTCTGTGTCCCATGGTTCCACGGGTACGGCGGTATGACGCCTCATGGTTCGGACTCAGAGGTCAAATTGAGGGTTTTTAGTACCCTTCACGGAGGTAAGGTTATTTTTATCTTAACTTTCGATTTTTTCTCTGGTTGGTTTTATTTCATAGTAAAATGATATATGCGATGCCTCTTTTTATATTTTTCGATTACAGCTCCGGTTCTAGAGTTATGGGGTTTGAGATATGGTGCCCCAATGGTTCCTCGACCCAAAATTCGAAAATTTGTTCTGACGTCCTGGGCGGCTGAAAAGTTTCACCTGGGGGCTTTCGGGCATGGGAAACTCATTGGCTCTGCTGGTTTTGCTGTATGGCCCATCGTTCCACGGGTACCGGGGTATGACGTCCCATGGTTGAGGCTCAGAGGTCAAGGTTTTTTAGTACCCTTCACGGAAACAATGTTATTTTTATCTCAACTTTCGATTTTTCTCTGGTTGGTTATATTTCGTACTAAAATGATGAATGCCGATGCCTCTTTCGATTACGGCTCCGATTCTGGATTTATGGGGTTTGAGGTACGGGGGTATGGCGCCCCAATGGTTCCTGGACCCAAAATTTGAAAAATTGTTCTGACGTCTTGGGTGGCTGATAAGTTTCACTTGGGGGTTTTCGGGCACGGGGAAACTCAATACTGGTGTTAGTTTTGTTCTAACTTGTGCGGTTTTGTGTGATATCCACATATTGCATATCGACGTATCAGGGAATAACCGGAACCAGCAACCGGAACTGTCCATTTAAACCTGATCCGGAACCGGAACCTGGTCTTCGAAATTTATATATAGTAAAACAGATGATGGAAGAAGTGAAGGTATAGTGGATTTAAAATGCATTGAAAAATTTTTTACATTAAACTTAATGTATTGCGATGGTATTATTGCCTTTCTGAAACTTTAAAGAGACTGAGGAAGCTAATAATGTTTATTTATCGATCAAATATGTCGGTTTTTGGACACTCAGAGCAAAAAATGTCTTCCACTATACACCATTGCGTATACTGCGTCAAATCGAATGTGCTTACAAAGCTTGGAGCGTAGAATATACACTTTCGCTCTGTCTCCAGTCGCCTCCCTTTACTACACGTACGTTTGTTGCATCTTCTTATGTAGGAAACTTAAAATTATTGGTTTATATGATTCTAAGAGAAAATGATAGAAGGTAATTTTCTGATCAGTGGTCAGAGACACTGTTCAGGCTAGCGTTCGACAAACAGTACCCGTCAGTTAGACGATAATGATGATAAATTTTTAATCAGAATGCTATAAATCAGACAAACTGTGATGCTGCTCGAACAGTTCAATAAATACAGTTCATTCCCAAGAAAGCTGTTTCTGGCTGTTTGCAGATAACGTTACTTTACCTCAATTTAGTCTGACTTACAAAGTTTACAAGCGCACTGGCGGGTGTTTGACGCAATTTATGTTAGCCAAGCATACCCTAAATACTTCTGCGTAAGCCATACTCTGTTACCGAGTTGGACCGGTTTAATTCAATCGTATCCCACAGATTTCAGGATGCGTAAAATAGCTGCTACAAGCATCGACCTGGCTTTGATTTAACAAACTCCTGCAGGTTATTATGAAAAATTCCTGCTCAAATTATGTGCCCTACTTACGTTTCACACGGCAAATTGGTTAGTTAATCTTTTCTTTTGCTTGGTTGTATTGGAGCTTGATCATTGTATAATATATATTACATATGTTTGGATTACATGATTAAGCAAAAAACGTGGAAAATTTTTAAAACGGAATTCCGGTTCCGGTATGGTTTTTGCCCTTTGCCGGAAACGCAACGGAACACGATTTTCGCCGTAACCGGAACCGCAATTCCGGTTACTCCCTGCATAGACGTGCAGAAGGCGGTGCATTGGTTTGTTATTAGGGTTTCCTTCTCCTAGATCGGCTCAGATTAGTGTAGCACGAAGGCCCACCAAATGCAGGTTCTGAGACGGTCTTGGTAGTCTGGCAGAGGCATAGGTCACTTCCTAGCTTGCCATTTCCCCTGGGATGCGAGGACCAATTATAGAGAACAGCGCCGCATTTTTGCTCATTATTACTATGAGAGCTGCTACTCTCTGCAGAGCCCTTGAGCCTGCTTTTGTCAATAATGATATCCATATTATTTTAGAATATTTTTTACTGTCTGATTTGAGGCATCTCATCTTCTGATACGATTGTACAAATTAATGGCGACGCTGTGAATTCTAGTCTACATGACCAGGTAAACACAGGAACTAGCTCCGTAGTTAAATCCATCAACGTCCCGGTTTGCATCAATTTGCGAGTGTCTGGTTTGAGTTCAAGTGATTTATTAACAGCTGGCGTCGGAATCCCTACACGGCAATCTCGATCACTATCTGTTTTGGATCCGTCGGCATCGGAGATGCTCAATGCCAGTCACAGTCGGAGATCTGGTCAATAAGTTCGTGAACACAGAGATGCATCATCAATTATCGAAGATGATTATCCGAAGAGCAGTTTAGTCGGATCGCCTTCTATCGGTATGCGTTTTGTAGGTTTTGTATACACAAATTTTAACGAATGAATATTGATGTATTTTTGTTTGTAATATTAATATTCATATTTAGTTCAAAATTAGCTTGTACAGGTCAGTTGCAATGAGAGACCGCAGCCGAAATTAACCGGAACCAGGAACAGTACTGATTCCAGAACTTGATCTTATCTATAAGAAAAAAATAAAGGAAAGTATTAATGAGCATCTTATTTGTTCGATGTAGGGCTTGGCCGATATTGAAAAATACGGATAGTCGATACCGATATTGGAATATCGGTACCGGTATTCGCTTCTTCCAATGTTTCTTAATCCATCTGGCCGCTGTAACCCCAGCGAGCAGCTTGACCGCTTGCGGATATTTTCCAGCTAGAATACAAAATTTTTTCCAGGGTTTAAGGTCGGAATAAATTCGTTAAAGGAAACACCAATTTTTACTGTGAATTTTTAGAGGAGGGCAATTGAAACCAAGCTATTGAAGCGAGCGGATTTTCTACTGGCAGCGCTTGTGGGAAAGACGGTGAAATTTTTTTGGTGTATCGGTGTTGCTTTTAACTCAACTGTGGATGATAGGATTTCGACAAATTTTTTATTCGGTAGCAAAAATGAAAACGATGTACCTTTTAGTTGTACGCTAAGGGATTTGACCTCACCTTTTTGGCCTGTCCATATCATTCTGAAAAGTGGGGGACTTCGGGGTCTCCATGTTCATTCTCGGGAGGAATTTCAAGGCGGGGGATAAATTTTTATTAATAATAGTAAATATTTTCATAAGGTTTACGTAGTTTTACTGCGGCGCATGTATTTTCAAGCATTAAAGCAACGTTTTAGCATTAGAAATAGTGGTAATTCATGTTTGAAAACCACTTTGCATAAAAAACATAAATTTTCAGACATAATTTTTTGGGATTTAGTTGAACATGGGGATTTCGCCTGAGTGGGGGACAGACATGGAGGAAATCTCACGAACACGGGAGATTGCAAAGTAGCGGTTCCCGTTCCCCCACTGTGGACAGGCCAGTCTTCCGGGTCAACGTGGCTAAATACTGTTTTAAGGGTTCTTCGCCAAATCTAGCAATGTGTGTGCGTGTGTTTCGCTGCTCATATCTCGCCATCTCGATTGTGGGTCCAGCAAGCATGCACGGATATTTCATATATCTTCATAGGATTTCAATAGATATATGGTCGATGAACCAGATTTCCAGAATATGGTCAGGCTTCATTTGTTTATCAGGGAATAACCGGAACCGAAATTTGCCGGAACCGGAACCGTCCATTTAAACCGGATCTGGAACCGGAACCGGAACTTGGTCTTCGAAATCTATATATAGTATAACAGATGAAGGAAGAAATCAAGGTATAGTGGATTTAAAATGCATTAAAAATAACTTTTACATTAAACTTAATGTATTGCGGTGGTATTATTGCCTTTCTGAAACATTTAAAGAGACTGAGGAAGCTAATAATGTTTATTTATCATCAAATATGTCGATTTTTGGACACCCAGAGCAAAAAATGCCTTCCACTATACACCATTGCGTATACTACGTCAAATCGAATTATGCTTACAAAGCTTGGAGCGTAGAATACAGACTTTCGCTCTGTATCCGCCTTCCTTTACTACACATACGTTTGTTACATATTCTTCTGTAGGAAACTTGAAATTATTGGTTTATATGATTCTAAGAGAAAATAATAGATAGAAGGTAATTTTCTGATCAGTGGTCAGGGACTCTGTTCAGGCTAGTGCCTGTAAGTTTTGGACAAACAGTGCCCGTAAGTTAGATGATAATGATGATAACTTTCTATTCAGAATGCTATAAATGAGCCACACTGTGATGCTGCTCGCACAGTTTCAATAAATACAGTTCTTTGCCAAGAAAGCAGCTTCTAGCTGCGTTGCAGATAACGTTAGTTTACTTCAATTTAGACTGTTTTGGACAAACAGTACCCGTAAGTTAGATGATAATGATGATAACTTTCTAATCAGAATGCTATAAATGAGCCACACTGTGATGCTGCTCGCACAGTTTCAATAAATGCAGTTCTTTGCCAAGAAAGCAGCTTCTAGCTGCGTTGCAGATAACGTTAGTTTACTTCAATTTAGACTGATTTACCAAGTTTACAAGCGCATTGGCGGGTTCTTGAAGCAATTTGTTAGCCAAGCATTCCCTAAGTACTTCTGCGTAAGCCATACTCTGTTACCGAGTTGGACCGGTTTAATTGAAAGGTACCCCACAGACTTCTGGATGTATAAAATAGCTGCTACAAACATCGACGTGGCTTTGATTTGTTAACAAACTCGTGCAGGTTATTATGAAAAATTCTAACTGAAATTATGTGCCCTACTTACGTTTCAAACGTCAAATTGTTTAGTTAATCTTTTCTTTTGCTTGTTTGTATTGGAGCTTGATCATTGTATAATATATATTACATATGTTTGGATCACAGATGAAGCAAAAAACGTGGAAAATTTCAAACAAAGTTTTTAAATCGGAATTCCGGTTCAGGCATGGTTTTTGCCTTTTGTCGGAACCGCACCCGGAACACGATTTTCGCCGAAACCGGAATTCCGGTTACTCCCTGTTGTTTATGTATTGCGTGCAGGACATTATAACTTTATTGTATTGGCTTTCCGTTCCCTAAATGCGATGTTTTGGTTATAAGGAGTACATAATGAATATTTAATGCTTCTTCATGTTTTCATTGGGTTTAAGGCCGACTAACTCTGTTTATATCATGCAGCCTGACTTAAATACTAGCCCCCAGACATTATCCCATAATGTCATGGCTCCCGCGGGAACAGATTCCGAATACATATGTTTAAATTTTTTTATAAAAATAATGTATTCGGTGGGAGCATGAATGTATCGAATCTTTCAAAATTAATAACTTTTAAGATGCAGTCATGTAATCTGTTGCCAATAATCATTAATGCATTACGCATGCATAAAAATATTATTTAGGACTGAATCGTTTATTGTTAACCGGCAAAGTCTTTGATTATCATGACTGATATCCTGACTTTTTCAATCTAAATTAATTTATCATGCCAGTGCACGTTACATCCGCGGCTTTGGTCAACTTTAGCCATTAAGATTTTTCTGTGGTTTAAGTAAAACTTCCAACAATACCCTAAAACGTCTACTCCGGTTTTTGAATGTATCACAATTTTATCTCATTGTGTTAGTAAAATTAGCTACAAACTTTAATTGTACAACGCGAACGGAAATTAGATGGGCTGCTTATGTTTTTTGGTACCCTGGACCAGTGGTGCGGTTATTTTGAACTCAACATGAGTTAACTATACATGAAACCATACTAGTTATTTCGACCTCACTTGCGAGATCCTAGTATTACTGGGTACCCTGGCCACACGTCCTCTGGTCCACCATATCGCACTAATGCTTAAACTGTTCTCCAGAGATTTCAGGGTGGAGGGACGCAAAGAACGGTTTTGTGACTCACGATGGACGTCGTACTCAAGTCGTTTAGGTGTTTACTGTGTGCAAATACTTGGGCGCCAACTCTAAACTTTGAAGCCAATATATTATAAACCTGCGGAAGCAAAATTTGGTTCGTGATTTACTAGTCAGTTTTAAATTAAATTTTTTTCTACCCATCGGTATGCTTGCTGTTTCAAAAATGCCGGTGCCCATACCGGTATTGCGAATATATCGTCCGATACCGATAATCGGCAAAGCCCAAGATAGATGTGGAGGGTGATTTAACTGATTACACGCATTGATTTCATTGTTTTAAAGGTATTTTATTTATGTAAAAAGCAGCAAAAATTCTGTAAGTACTAGGGCCCTACATCGTTAAATTTTTCGTTTAATTATAATTTTCTTGAAAGCTGTGATTTATAAATTTCGAACGTTTCCACTAGGCGTTTTTGTTTTTATTATAAGGGTAAGACGAAGAATTCCTACATGGTTTGCAGGGAATAATCGGACCGAAATATACCGAAATCATAACCAGCAACCGGAACCGTCCATTTAAACCAACACCAGAACCTGGTCTTCGAAACTTATATATGGTTAAACAGAATGAAGGTACAGTAGATTTAAAATGTATTTAAAATAACTTTTACCTTAAACTTAATGTATTGCGACGGCATTATTGCCTCTCTGGAACTTTGAAGAGACTGAGAAAGCTAATAATGTTTATTTATCGATTTATAGGTAGGTTTTTAGACTCCCAGGGTAAAAAAACGCCTTCCACTATACAGTCTTGCTCAAACTGTGTCAAAGTGAATGTGCACTTTTGAAACTAAACATGTTTGCATGGAGCGTAGACTAAACCCTTTCCAGTCGCCTCTCTTTACAACACATACGTTTGTTGCACGTTATTCTGTAGGATAAGGTTCTAAAAGAAAATAAAGGAAGTCATTATTTTCTGATCAGTGGTCAGAGTCAATGTTTAGGCTAGCGTTGAGCAACCAGTGCCCGTCAGCTGGATGATAATAATGATAACTTTCTGTTCAGAATGCTATAAATAAGATACTGCTCGCCCAGTTTCAGTAAATACAATTCATTGGCAAGAAGGTAGTTACTGGCTGCGTTGCAGATATGTTACTTCAATATAGACTGACTTACAAAGTTTACAAGCGCACTGGCGGGTGCTTGACGCAATTTATGTTACTCAAGCTTACAGCTTAGTACTTCTAAATGATCCATGCTCTGTTGCCGAGTTGGACCGGTTTATTTCTAACATACCCCTCAGACTTCTGAATACATAAAATAGTCGGTAAAAGCGTGGAGCTGGCTTCGTTTGTTAACAAACGCGTGCAGTATTAAGGTGGAAAATTCCTACGACATTATGTGCCCTACTTATGTTTCGCACGGCAAATTGCTGAGCTAATGTTTTCTTTTACTTGGTTGTATTGGAACTTGATCATTGTATATTTTACATATATTTGGACCACAGATGAAGCAAAAATGTCGAAATTTAACCGTAATTCCAGTTCCGTTATGGTTTTTGCCTTTTGTCGGAACCGCAAACTAGAACACGGTTTTATTCAGAACCGGAACCGAAATTCCGGTTACTCCATGATGATTACATAAAAATCCTAAGTACTGGCTGTAGCCGAAAATTTATCAACCTACACTGTCAAACCAAAAAGTAATGTATGTTTTTAAATTTTTTAGCCTATGATGTTAGCCTTCGTCAGGGAATAAAAAACCTGGGTCAAAATGCGTGTAACTTTGTCGTATGTATAGTAGAATTAACACAATACACATTTGAAGGTTGTCACAAAATTTGGCGGCCCCTGCGGGATTTGTTACGGATTCTGGGCTAAGTTGCACTTAAAAATCATAAATATTATGCTGGTGTTTGCTTTTCTAGCGTTATTTTCCCTTGCCTTATAAACTGTTTACTAGATATGGAGAAAAGAAATGATCACTAGAGATGAATACAAAGACATAAATATGTTATCAAGAATATTGCTGTTCTCACGGTTTAGCTTGTTAGGTAATTTTGATTTGGAAAAGGGAAAATCTTAGGCTACACAATTAATATAACTCCATCAATCCTCGGTTATTATGATTTGTAATATGACAGACTCGATCAGGTTTGTCTACTACTGGCAACGTATTCGTAATAATATGCTATAAATATAATAAAATCTGACGCCATAGGGTTTTAGACATAGCATTTACCTCGAACAAGAGCTGTTCGTTCCTCGATCGTTAGATGTTGGTTCAACAATTTCAGATTTTGTCCGAAAATCTTTAAATTTTGTTATTTCAAGACTGTGTGAATTGTTTACTTAAAATTTGCTCATGGCTTGCTTGCGTATTACTAAATTTTGCTCGATTTCTGTTTGGTGTTAGTGAGCTCGTTCTATAGGTATTTCTGATGAATACTGTATCTACGAGGAATATTTATTTATCAATATTTGCTTGCTTTATTTTGTTTTTTCTTTAGTGCGTTCCTACTCATCATCAAAACCAGTCTCCAGCACATGTAGAAGAAATCAATTTCTTTTAACGTATTATGTTGACCCAGATGATAACGATGATTTATCGGTAGCCGACAGAACATTGATAATAAAATTAGCATATAACATACGCGTCCATGGTGAAAGGTATGGCATAAATCTTGTCACGGTCAATGAAGACGCTCTTTCGAGAGCTGGCGACGTATGTGAATGGGTAGAACAACAGTTTTTGCAGGTACGATATAATATATGTTTATGTTTAACTAGCCTCTCCACAGATGGCGGCAGGACTTTCAGCTCCACCCCGGATTTCGAGGCTTCCCCAGATCGTGCCCCCAGGTGGCTTCTCACTGGTCAGAAATGATACTTTACACCAGAAGTGATCGTTCTAACAAGAAACGGTTGGTATAAAACGCTTATATTTAGACTATTTACGACAAAATCGTAAGAAAAATGCGGTGCAGCCTCTGAAATATGCTTTTTAAATGCTTAAAACAATGAATAATCAACACAAACAGTTATAAAATGTTATAATGCTTGAATACACGAAAAATTGCTATTACAAACCCACCAGTTGATCTGGGGGCACGGTTTTGTCCACAGGTAAGCTTGCGTGGAAATTCTCCCAAGTAGTTCCAGTTCTCCCAGATTGAAGCGGGGAGTCTCCAGCTCAAAGTCCCCTAGGTAAAATTTTGGTCCTGTGGAGAGGCCAGTTTGATACCGATTAAATTGCTATTCCTCCACAGCTTATATTGAATAATTTTTATGTACGTTGATTTTGACTGTTTATGTATCTTAGGTTTTTCCACAATTCCTATAGAATGACGCATGTACATATAAACAGTTAGTGTTATATTATTTTTTATTAAGTTGTTTTGGCTTAAGCGTAATTCGAAAACTTAATATCCCAGTTTGTGTATACATGAAAAACATCGGTTTGTTGTACATCATAGTTGCTGTGTTTTATTTAGCGACACTTAGCTCACCGGAATTATTGCCGGCATTTAATGCTGTGTGATGTAATGAGTAGTTACGATTTCAAATTCCACGTAGTAGTCGACAAAAATGAGTGATGGTTGTTCGAGAAATTTAAAATTTTTGTTCGATGTATATTCCGTACCTGTTCGAAATATGCTCGATACCTGTTTCAAATTTTTATAGCACTTTTTACAACTTGTTCGAAAATTATTGGAGTTTTGTTCGCGAATACTACTTTTGTTCGATTTTTGTTCCATGTTCGTTCACTCGAAAGCAGACTGGTGAGTGTTGTAAAAGCAGGATTTGGAAAAAGGAACCAACGAGGCGATATGGTAATAAACAAAAATACGCTATGGGACATAAAAGTCAACTTATTCTAATTATTGGTGATGTCCGCTGACTAGTCGAGAAATTTGCTCAGGTTGCATCACTTCAAATCATACATTTATACATTTTGGTACCGCGCTGCTTAGTTACTGACACATTGCCAAAAATTCATTGTGACCTTGGACTATGTAAGGGGTCAAAGTTCCGTAGTTCATTCTTGCATATGCCTCGTGAATTATCTTACTACTGATGCGAGGCGCCACTGCCAGTTATTGAATGTTATTCTGTCATAGTGAGCGGTCATCGCCCGAATGCATTGTTTTACTACCTACGCCATTGCATTTCGATGAATGCCCGTTCCATCTCTCGTTCGACTACGACGCGGCTATTGTCAACGGGTGGGGTGGTTAACAATGCCAGTTTGGAAAGTCTCTTTTGACCCACAGTGAGGACATGGCCGATTTAGATTAACCTTCTTCGTTTTACCACAGATGAAATAGATTCAACATTGTTACACAGTGCTCTGGGGTTTATATTAGCTATATGGTTATGCCGGCTAATCTGGAGCATACGGTGAAGGCACTTTGTGTGAAAGGAATCTATTTGCTCGGTTGTCGGATTGATTTGCTGCTTATGTTTTGCAAGCGTATGTGAGTGATGTTTTGACAGCTGTCTGACAAACTTTCAATTCCGTTGGAAGCACAACGTCTTTGCGCAACCAAAGGATTTTATTAATGCCAGAAAACACCGTGTATTATGTTGCATTAAATAATTTTATACTAAAGTACATGATTATGAACTCGACAAACATGGCGGCAACATAATTGTTCTTCCGGCCATGCATTTGTCACTATAAGCCGTGAGATCGATCACTGCAAAAGGCATTTTCATGCTATTCCGCCTCATCTCCGAAAAATCGTCAAGAGAAATCCTCATAACGAGCTACTAAAAAAAGAAATCGAGAAAATTTAGTAATAGAAGAAGCATGAGCAAATTTTAATAAACAATCACACAGTCTAAATAACAAAATTTAAAATTTTGGACAAAATCTAAATTGTTAACCAACATCTAACATGAGGACAACAGCTCTTGTTCGAGGTAAATGTATTCTAAAACCCTATGGCGTCAGATTTTATTATATTTATAGCATATTATTACGAATACGTTGCCAGTAGTAGACAAACCTTCAGTCGTCATATTACAAATCATAATAACCGAGGATTATGGAGTTATATTAATTGTGTAGCCTAAGATTTTCCTTTTCCAAATCAAAATTACCTAACAAGCTAAACCGTGAGAACAGCAATATTCTTATAACATATTTATGTCTTTGTATTCATCTCTAGTGATCATTTCTTTTCTCATATCTAGTAAACAGTTTATAAGGCAAGGGAAAATAACCTAAAAAGCAAACACCAGCATAATATTTATGATTTTTAAGTGCAACTTAGCCCAGAATCCGTAACAAATCCCGCAGGGGCCGCAAATTTTGTGACAACCTTCAAATTGTATTGTGTTAATTCTACTATACATACACAAATACACGCATTTTGACCCAGGTTTTTTATTCCCTACGAAGGCTAACATCATAGGCTAAAAAATTTAAAAACATACATTACTTTTTGGTTACAGTTAGGTGATAAATTTTCGGCTACAGCCAGTACTTAGGATTTTTATGTAATCATCATGGAGAACCGGAATTTCGGTCCGGTTCTGAATAACCTTTCTAGTTTGGTTCCAAAAGCAAAACCATAACGGAACTGGATTACGGTTAAATTTCACATTTTTGCTTCATCTGTGGTCCAAATATATGTAAAATATAAATATCAAGTTCAATACAACCAAGTAAAAAAACATTAGCTCAGCAATTTGCCGTGCGAACATAAGTAGGGCACATAATGTCGTAGGAATTTTCCACCTTAATATGCACGCGTTTGTTAACAAACGAAGCCAGCTCCACGCTTTTACCGACTATTTTATGTATTCAGAAGTCTGAGGGGTATGTTAGAAATAAACCGGTCAACTCGGCAACAGAGCATGGATCATTTAAAAGTACTAAGCTGTAAGCTTGAGTAACATAAATTGCGTAACACCCGCCAGTGCGCTTGTAAACTTTGTAGCAGTCTATATTAAAGTAACATATCTGCAACGCAGCCATAACTACCTTCTTGCCAATGAATTGTATTTACTGAAACTGGGCGAGCAGTATCTTATTTATAGCATTCTGAACAGAAAGTTATCATTATTATCATCCAGCTGACGGGCACTGGTTGCTAACGCTAGCCTAAACATTCTCTGACCACTGATCAGAAAATAATGACTTCCTTTATTTTCTTTTAGACCTTATACTACAGAATAACGTGCAACAAACGTATGTGTTGTAAAGAGAGGCAACTGGAAAGGGTTTAGTCTACCCCATGCAAACATGTTTAGTTTCAAAAGTGCACTTCACTTTGACACAGTTTGAGCAAGACTGTATAGTGGAAGGCGTTTTTTTACCCTAAGTCTAAAAACCTACCTATAAATCGATAAATAAACATTATTAGCTTTCTCAGTCTTTTCAAAGTTCCAGAGAGGCAATAATGCCTCACATACTTAAGTTTAAGGTGAAAGTTATTTTAAATACATTTTAAATCTACTGTACCTTCATTCTTTTTAACATATATAAGTTTTAGAGCCAGGTTCTAGTGTTGGTTTAAATGGACGGTTCCGGTTGCTGGTTATGATTTCGGTATATTTCGGTCCGATTATTCCCTGCAAACCATTAGGAATTCTTCGTCTTACCCTTATAATAAAAACAAAAACGCCTAGTGGAAACGTTCGAAATTTATAAATCACAGCTTTCAAGAAAATTATAATTAAACGAAAAATTTAACGATATAGGCCCCTAGTACTTACAGAATTTTTGCTGCTTTTTACATAAATAAAATACCTTTAACAATAAATCAATGCGTGTAATCAGTTAAATCACCCTCCACATCTATCTTGGGCTTTGCCGATTATGGTATGGACGATATATTCGCAATACCGGTATGGGCACGGCATTTTTGAAACAGCAAGCATACCGATGGGTAGAAAAAAATTTAATTTAAAACTGACTATAAATCACGAACCAAATTTTGCTTCCGCAGGTTTATAATATATTGGCTTCAAAGTTTAGAGTTGGCGCCCAAATATTTGCACAGTAAACACCTAAACGACTTGAGTACGACATCCATCGTGAGTCACAAAACCGTCTTTGCGTCCCTCCACCCTAACTCTGAGAATAGTTTAGCATTATGCATATGGTGGACCAGAGGACGTGTGGCTAGGGTACCCAGTAATACTAGGATCTCGCAAGTGAGGTCGAAATAACTAGTATGGTTTCATGTATAGTTAACTCATGTTGAGTTCAAAATAACCGCACCACTGGTCCAGGGTACCAAAAAACATAAGCAGCCCATCTAATTTCCGTTCGCGTTGTACAATTAAAGTTTGTAGCTAATTTTACTAACACAATGAGATAAAATTGTGATACATTCAAAAACCGGAGTAGACGTTTTAGGGTATTGTTGGAAGTTTTACTTAAACCACAGAAAAATCTTAATGGCTAAAGTTGACCAAAGCCGCGGATGTAACGTGCACTGGCATGATAAATTAATTTAGATTGAAAAAGTCAGGATATCAGTCATGATAATCAAAGACTTTGCCGGTTAACAATAAACGATTCAGTCCTAAATAATATTTTTATGCATGCGTAATGCATTAATGATTATTGGCAACAGATTACATGACTGCATCTTAAAAGTTATTAATTTTGAAAGATTCGATACATTCATGCTCCCACCGAATACATTATTTTTATAAAAAAATTTAAACATATGTATTCGGAATCTGTTCCCGCGGGAGCCATGACATTATGGGATAATGTCTGGGGGCTAGTATTTAAGTCAGGCTGCATGATATAAACAGAGTTAGTCGGCCTTAAACCCAATGAAAACATGAAGAAGCATTAAATATTCATTATGTACTCCTTATAACCAAAACATCGCATTTAGGGAACGGAAAGCCAATACAATAAAGTTATAATGTCCTGCACGCAATACATAAACAACAGGGAGTAACCGGAATTCCGGTTTCGGCGAAAATCGTGTTCCGGGTGCGGTTCCGACAAAAGGCAAAAACCATGCCTGAACCGGAATTCCGATTTAAAAACTTTGTTTGAAATTTTCCACGTTTTTTGCTTCATCTGTGATCCAAACATATGTAATATATATTATACAATGATCAAGCTCCAATACAAACAAGCAAAAGAAAAGATTAACTAAACAATTTGACGTTTGAAAACTATAAGTAGGGCACATAATTTCAGTTAGAATTTTTCATAATAACCTGCACGAGTTTGTTAACAAATCAAAGCCACGTCGATGTTTGTAGCAGCTATTTTATACATCCAGAAGTCTGTGGGTACCTTTCAATTAAACCGGTCCAACTCGGTAACAGAGTATGGCTTACGCAGAAGTACTTAGGGAATGCTTGGCTAACAAATTGCTTCAAGAACCCGCCAATGCGCTTGTAAACTTGGTAAATCAGTCTAAATTGAAGTAAACTAACGTTATCTGCAACGCAGCTAGAAGCTGCTTTCTTGGCAAAGAACTGCATTTATTGAAACTGTGCGAGCAGCATCACAGTGTGGCTCATTTATAGCATTCTGATTAGAAAGTTATCATCATTATCATCTAACTTACGGGTACTGTTTGTCCAAAACAGTCTAAATTGAAGTAAACTAACGTTATCTGCAACGCAGCTAGAAGCTGCTTTCTTGGCAAAGAACTGTATTTATTGAAACTGTGCGAGCAGCATCACAGTGTGGCTCATTTATAGCATTCTGAATAGAAAGTTATCATCATTATCATCTAACTTACGGGCACTGTTTGTCCAAAACTTACAGGCACTAGCCTGAACAGAGTCCCTGACCACTGATCAGAAAATTACCTTCTATCTATTATTTTCTCTTAGAATCATATAAACCAATAATTTCAAGTTTCCTACAGAAGAATATGTAACAAACGTATGTGTAGTAAAGGAAGGCGGATACAGAGCGAAAGTCTGTATTCTACGCTCCAAGCTTTGTAAGCATAATTCGATTTGACGTAGTATACGCAATGGTGTATAGTGGAAGGCATTTTTTGCTCTGGGTGTCCAAAAATCGACATATTTGATGATAAATAAACATTATTAGCTTCCTCAGTCTCTTTAAATGTTTCAGAAAGGCAATAATACCACCGCAATACATTAAGTTTAATGTAAAAGTTATTTTTAATGCATTTTAAATCCACTATACCTTGATTTCTTCCTTCATCTGTTATACTATATATAGATTTCGAAGACCAAGTTCCGGTTCCGGTTCCAGATCCGGTTTAAATGGACGGTTCCGGTTCCGGCAAATTTCGGTTCCGGTTATTCCCTGATAAACAAATGAAGCCTGACCATATTCTGGAAATCTGGTTCATCGACCATATATCTATTGAAATCCTATGAAGATATATGAAATATCCGTGCATGCTTGCTGGACCCACAATCGAGATGGCGAGATATGAGCAGCGAAACACACGCACACACATTGCTAGATTTAGCGAAGAACCCTTAAAACAGTATTTAGCCACGTTGACCCGGAAGACTGGCCTGTCCACAGTGGGGGAACGGGAACCGCTACTTTGCAATCTCCCGTGTTCGTGAGATTTCCTCCATGTCTGTCCCCCACTCAGGCGAAATCCCCATGTTCAACTAAATCCCAAAAAATTATGTCTGAAAATTTATGTTTTTTATGCAAAGTGGTTTTCAAACATGAATTACCACTATTTCTAATGCTAAAACGTTGCTTTAATGCTTGAAAATACATGCGCCGCAGTAAAACTACGTAAACCTTATGAAAATATTTACTATTATTAATAAAAATTTATCCCCCGCCTTGAAATTCCTCCCGAGAATGAACATGGAGACCCCGAAGTCCCCCACTTTTCAGAATGATATGGACAGGCCAAAAAGGTGAGGTCAAATCCCTTAGCGTACAACTAAAAGGTACATCGTTTTCATTTTTGCTACCGAATAAAAAATTTGTCGAAATCCTATCATCCACAGTTGAGTTAAAAGCAACACCGATACACCAAAAAAATTTCACCGTCTTTCCCACAAGCGCTGCCAGTAGAAAATCCGCTCGCTTCAATAGCTCCGTTTCAATTGCCCTCCTCTAAAAATTCACAGTACTGGTGTTTCCTTTAACGAATTTATTCCAACCTTAAACCCTGGAAAAAATTTTGTATTCTAGCTGGAAAATATCCGCAAGCGGTTCAACTGCTCGCTGGGGTTACGGCAGCGAGATGGATTAAGAAACATTGGAAGAAGCGAATACCGGTACCGATATTCCAATATCGGTATCGACTATCCGTATTTTTCAATATCGGCCAAGCCCTACATCGAACAAATAAGATGCTCATTAATACTTCCTTTATTTTTACCTTATAGATAAGATCAAGTTCTGGAATCAGTACTGTTCCTGGTTCCGGTTAATTTCGGCTGCGGTCTCTCATTGCAACTGACCTGTACAAGCTAATTTTGAACTAAATATGAATATTAATATTACAAACAAAAATACATCAATATTCATAGTTAAAATTTGTGTATACAAAACCTACAAAACGCATACCGATAGAAGGCGATCCGACTAAACTGCTCTTCGGATAATCATCTTCGATAATTGATGATGCATCTCTGTGTTCACAACATTGACCAGATCTCCGACTGTGACTGGCATTGAGCATCTCCGATGCCGACGGATCCAAAACAGATAGTGATCGAGATTGCCATGTAGGGATTCCAACGCCAGCTGTTAATAAATCACTTGAACTCAAACCAGACACTCGCAAATTGATGCAAACCGGGACGTTAATGGATGTAACTACGGAGCTAGTTCCTGTGTTTACCTGGTCATGTAGACTAGAATTCACAGCGTCGCCATTAATTTGTACAATCGTATCAGAAGATGAGATGCCTAAATCAGACAGTAAAAAATATTATAAAATAATATCAATATCATTATTGACAAAAGCAGGCTCAAGGGCTCTGCAGAGGTAGCAGCTCTCATAGTAATAATGAGCAAAATACAGCATCTTCTCTATAATTGGTCCTCGCATCCCAGGGGAAATGGCAAGCTAGGAATTGACCTATGCCTCTGCCAAACTACCAAGACCGTCTCAGAACCTGCATTTGGTGGGCCTTCGTGCTACACTAATCTGAGCCAATCTAGGAGAAGGAAACCCTAATAACAAACCAATGCACCGCCTTCTGCACGTCTATGCAGGGAGTAACCGGAATTCCGGTTCCGGCGAAAATCGTTTTCCCTTATGCAGTTCCGGCAAAGGGCAAAAACCATACCGGAACCGGAATTCCGGTTTAAAATTTTTTGCAAGAAATTTTCCACATTTTTGCTTATCTGTGGTCCTAACATTATGTAATATATACACAATGATCACGTTCCAATACAACCAAGCAAATGAAAAGATTAACTCAACAATTTACAGTGTGAAACGTAAGTAGGACACCTAATTTCAGCAGGAATTTTCATCCTAACCAGCAGGAGTTTGCTAACAAAACAAAGCCAAGTCGATATCTGTAGCAGCTATTTTACACAATCCAGAACTCTGCGCGATATGTTATATTGAAAACTCGGTAACAGAGTATGAATTATGTTGAAGTACTTAGCTGTAAGCCAGGCTAAACTAAACTGCGTCAAGCACAAGCTAGTGCGCAACCAGTCCAACTCGGTAACAGAGTATGGCTTACGCAGAAGTACTTAGGTATGCTTGGCTAACATAAATTGCTAGTGCGCTTGCAAACATTGTAAATCAGTCTACATTGAAGTAAAATAAAGTTATCTACAACGCAGCCAGAAACTGCGTCCTCGGCAATGAACTATATTCATTGAAACTGTGCGAGCAGTATAACTGTTGGTCGCATTTATAGTATTGTGATTAGAAAGTTATCATCATTATCATCCAACTACCGGACACTGGTTGCCCAACTCTAGCCTAAACAGTGTCTCTGACCACTGATCAGAAAATTATAGTATATAATTATACCTTCTATTTTTTATCTTAGAACCATATAAACCAATAATTTCAAATTTGTTATAGAATAAAATGTAACACAATGTGTAGTAAAGAGAGGTGACTGGAATCAGAGCTAAAGTGTTTATTCATGCGTTATAAGCATATTCGTTTTGACGCAATATACGCAAGGGTGTATAATAGTGGAAAGCATTTTTGCTCTTGGGGTCCAAAAAACTGACATATTGATCGATAAATATACATTATTTAAATTCCTCAGTCCCTTTAAAGTTCCAGAAAGGCAATAATGCCATCATAATACACTAGTAACTCTATCTAGATTTCATAACGTAGTCAAGCATAGGTACACCTACGCCTTTTGCATGCACAGACAATCATCTCTCGATAGCATACGTCGATATGCAATATGTGGATATCACACAATACCGCACAAGTTAGAACAAAACTAACACCGGTATTGAGTTTCCCATGCCCGAAAACCCCCAGGTGAAACTTATCAGCCGCACAAGACGTCAGAACAAATTTTCAAATTTTGGGTCGAGGAACCATTGGGACGCCATACCCCCCCGTACCTGAAACCCCATAAATCCAGAACCGGAGCCGTAATCGAAAAAGAAAAAAAGGCATCGGCATTTATCATTTTAGTATAAAATAAAACCAACCAGAAAAAACATCGAAAGTTAAGATAAAATAACCTTGCTTCCACGAAGGGTACTAAAAACACTCATTTTGACCTTTGACCCCCAACCATGGGACGTCATACCCCCGTACCCATGGGTCACAGAGCAAAACCAGCACCGGCAATGAGTTTCCTATGCCCGACGTCCCACAAGTGAAACTTCTCAGCCGCCCAGGACGTCAGAACAAATTTTCGATCGAGGAACCATTGAGGCACCATACCTCAAATCCCATAACTCTAGAACCGGAGCCGTAATCGCAAAACAAAAAAGAGGTGTCGACATTTACCATTTTACGATGAAATAAAACCAAGCAGAGAAAAATATCGGAAGTTAAGATAAAAATAACCTTGCTTCAGTGAAGGGTACTAAAACCCCTCGTTTTGACCTCTGACCCCGAACCACGTGGCGTCATAACCCCGTGCCCGTGAAACCATGAGTTACACAGCAAAATCTGCCCCGGCAATGAGTCTCTCATGCCCGAAAACCCCCAGGTGAAACTTAGCAGCCGCCCAAGACGTTAGAAATAATTTTCAAATTTTGGGTCAAGGAACCATTGGGGCGCAATACCCCCGTACCTCAGACCCCATAAATCCAGAAGCAAAGCATTAATCGAAAAACGAAAAAAGAGGCATCGGTATTCATCATTTTACGATGAAATAAACCATGCAGAGAAAAAATTAGGAAGCTAAAACAAAAATAACCTTGCGTCCACGAAGGGTACTAAAATGGGGCAAAAACCCACGTTTTGACCCCTGACACCGGAACCAGACCCCAAATAAAAAACACTTGGGGATGTACACGGTAAATCGACTATGACGGTTTGAATGAGCCCATGATGATGAAAATCGGTTAATTAAGTTTAATGTAAAAGTTGTTTTTAACACATTTAAAATCCACTGTATCGGCATTTCTTCCTTCATCTATTTTACTATATAGCTTTCGAAGACCACGTTCCGGTTGCAGTTCCTGATCCGGTTTAAATGGACGGTTCGGGTTGCTGGTTCCGGTTATTCCCTGGTCTCTAGTGAGTCAAAGACTAGGCCCACACCCGACAAGCGTGGTTAGCGGCAGGAAGCACATCCGGCTGTAAAACCCGTCAAAATAACCAATATGATGCAGAATCCACGATGCCAAACTTATGTTAGGGCGTCCACACTAACATCGACTAACTCGACGCGCAGCGCCACCGCCGTGGTGCTATGAAAAATGTGCAACGGCTACCGTATGCTCAGGAGCGCATACGGCTAAAGAAAATAGCGCAGCGAACAATAAAGAGAACCGAGGCGACATACAGTGATCGCACGCTCAACGTCGGAATAATGACGGGAAGAAGTAAAGACTTAGCAGACCTCATGGAAACAAATAAGGTGTCGAAGTGTTATTTGTGCAGGAGACCAAGTGGAAAGGCCAAAAAGCAAAAGAGTTAGGAAATGGGTACAAACTGTACTATGTAGGTGCTGAGAGCCAGAGGAATGGTGTAGGAATTGTGCTGAGCCCGGAGATCACGGCAAACGTCTTAGAGGTGAATAGAAATTCAGATAGAGTTGCGTGGATCAAACACAGCGTAGATAGAGTAGCAGTGAACGTAGTCAGCGCATCCGCCCCACAGGTTGCATGCAGCGACGAAAGGAAAGAAGAGTTTTGAGAGCTCACCGGTTCAGCCATGCGGAATGTGCAGGAGGTTGAGTCGCTGTGGATAAGAGTTGACCTAAACTTGCACATTGGCGAGGGAAACGTTGGAATTAAAGGGTAATGGGGAAACATGCGGTCGGTGTGAGGAACGAGGAAGGTGAAATGATAGTGGAATTCGCCATAGCCAACAACATGGCAATCACCAATTCTTACTTTAAGAAGAGTATGTCAAGAAAGATCACATTTACCAGCGGTGGTGTCAACGCGCAACTCGACTACATCCAAGGAGAGAGTTCAACACGGTCAAAGACTGCACAGTCATTCTAGGAGAAGCAGTAGCAAGACAGCATAAGGCCGTGTTGTGTGGATTTATTTTGCAAAACAAAGGTAAGGCGAAGCCAGTGATCGTTAAGAAAACACGTTGGTGGAAACTGAACGAAAGGGGTCTCAGGGAGAAGTTTGCTGAGAAGGTCGGCGAAGTGTTGGGAAGACAAGATGGGGTGCGGTGGGAGGCCTCGAGAAGTGCGATCAGGAACGCAGTGAAGGAGGTTTTAGGGAAACTTCGGCTTTAGGTTTTACATCTGGGAAACCAGGGAAAAATGACGAGACTAGGTGGTGGAAGGAGGAGGTACGGACAAAGAAGAAAATGAAGAAGCAGCGGGATACTAACCGGTGCCAGAAGACTATCAGAAATTACAAAAATGCAAACAAAGTAGCAAAAAGAGAAGTGACAAAGGCCAAGCAAGAGGCGGACAGTGACCTGTACCAAAAGTTAGAGGATTGAAACGAAGGCTTGAGCAGCGCAATTAGGATGGCAAAACAACGAAACAGGGACTCGCAGGATGTGTACCAAGCCAAACTGATAAAGGACAGCGACGGGAAAGTCCTATGTGGAGACAAGGGGTGAAAGAGAGGTGGAGAACTTACTTTGAACAACTCATGAACGTTGAAAATGAAAGGGTTGAGCGAACTGTGTCGCGAATTGTCAAAACTCAAGTGCCAATGATTGAAAGAGAAGTGGTGAAGGCAATGAGGGAAATGAAAAACGGTAAAGCTGTTGGTCCTAACGACATCCCGGCGGAAGCCTGGAGGGCATTGGGAGAGAGGGGAGTGGACATAGTTTTGAGCATATTTGCGCAAGTCATGAAAACGGGACAGATACCTGACGAATGGAGAGACAGTGTGCTCACACTCATTTTCAAGAATAAAGCGCGGAAACTACAGAAGAATCAAATTGATGGCGCAACACTGAAGATGTGGGAGAAAATAGTCGAGAAGAGACTGAGAAGGAGGGTCGGTATATCCGCTCAACAATTTGAATTCATGCCGCGAAGAAGCACAACCAATGCAATCTCGCACTGCGGCCACTGGCCAATAAGTACAGAGAAGGCAGCAGGAGTTACATTGCGTCTTTATCGACCTTGAGAAAGCGTACGACCGCGAGCCAAGGTAAGAAATTTGGAACTGTCTGAGACTGAAAGGAGTGGAGGAGAAATATGTCCGGTTAATCCAAGATATGTACGCAATAGCAGGACGAAAGTGAGGTGTGCAGCTGGAACAACTGAGGACTTCCAGGTGGATGTAGGGCTGCACTAAAGGGTAAGCGGTTACCCCATTCCTGTTCGCCATTGTTATTGTCTGTCTTACCGAAGGCGTTCATATGGCTCCATGGGACATGCTGTTCGCAGACGACGTTGTCCTGTGTGGAGAGACAAGTGGGAAGTGGAACGTCGGCTCGAAATGTGGAGGGACTCAATGAAGGAACGGGGTCTTAGGGTGACCAGGCGGAAGACGGAACACATGTGTGGGCGATCGAGGCACTGCGGGGACTTGTACATGGACGAAGAAAAGCTGAAGCGTGTGGAAGAGTTTAAGTATCTTGGATCCACCATACAGAGCTCAGGCAACGCAGACAGCGTGACCGCACGAAGGGTAAGAGCGGGATGGATGGCGTGGAAGAATGTCACTGGAGTAATGTACGATAGAAGGGTACCACTGAAGGTGAAAGGCAAAATGTACAGGACGATGGTGCGATCTGCCATGCTGTATGGTATGGAGGCTGTGGCAGCGACAAAAGCTAGCGACCCCACCTAGTGGGAATAAAGGCCTAAGGAGAAGAATCATTATAATTATTGACAAAAGCGGCAAATTTCAATTGCAGAGTATACATACACAAGATACTTGAACTTTTATACCTGCTGCATACTTTCCAAACCACGATTATTAACTAATATTGTTATTTTATCATTAAATATTATTATATTAATTCCCCCGAATTATGTAAATTTTCGTCGTAAAAAATCTACCGACACCATTAATTTAAATTTAATATCTGAGAAACATTCCGTTATTTTGTGTTTAAAAGTTTTATAGCTGGAATAATAAACTTTGATGTGTACATGATGTACACGGAACAAATCTGAAGAAATTCGGTTATAATGAATGCGTTTATAGCTATATTTACTGTGCGATTAATAATCAGCATTGGCTATAATTTATTATGGACGATGTGGAAGCAATAAATGCCCAGTCGATATAAACATTACTATTCAAATGATTTTGAAGTGGGCTAAAGTTTAACAAATACTCCAAACTAAGTTTCTGGCTAGCTGGGGATGAAATATGGGCATATTGAGTTACTTAATCCATAAAACACGATCGTTTCAATAGCTTAGTCCCATTTTGATTATGTAATTCGCCCTGTGGACGCCGCATATGACTTGTCCATTAGCTGAAACTTTTGCCGTGAAGGGGGTTGGAACCTGTGGACGCCGAATTTTGCACAATACGACATCTTTCGGTTCGATCGATGCCTTAGAAATCTAAAAATTGTAAGTTTTGCGAACAATAATATTCAAATATTGCAACTGTTTAAAGCTGTTGTACGCAAAGGCCTAAATAAGTCTGTAGGGCTAAAAATGGTGTATAGGTTCACGAGGTTGCTGGACACGATAAAAGTAATTGTTTGCAATTTTAATTCAATTTTGTAATTTATGAAGATCAACACTTTTTCGTATATTTCGGTCACCGGAGGAAGAAATAAATGGTTCTAAAGTTTTGATATGTGATGAAAATGGTCGTACCGTTTATATTAATGCACTGTCTGTCATTGTTATTCTGAAACATTAAAGGTGGTTTACCATGCTCAATTTGAATCATTGCAATAACTGTTTCTAATCCCAGACCAGCCACATTTGCTTCGCTACTAACTAGTCTAGTTTCTTCCTGCAACGCGAAAGTTGGTGTTCAAAGGTCAAATTTACCAAGCTCTCGGCATGGGAAAGCAGCACCAGAACAGCATCACAGGTACAAACACGGAGGACACGACTACGGCATTTTCGTCAATAACCACCAGATTTATTACAAATGACCTTGTAAATCCATATTACAAGCTATGACATAAACAAAAAGCTAAGAAAGACATTTGAAAAGCTAAGTTGGCAGCAAAACAACAACAAAATGTAAAACAAGTCCAGTGCACGTCAAAATACATTAATTTAAAGTATGTTTTGGTGGAAATTTGTCCGACTATTAGCATATAACTGACAGGTCCCTAATATCCAAAATCCAGGGACTTTATGCAGAAGCCTCGAAATTAATGACTTTATCGCGGCAAAGCTGAGCCGAGTTTATCAGCAAATGAATAAGTGGTGGAGAAAGGGTATATCATCTCGAAAGGTGTCATTATCGGTATCTAATCACAAGTAACCGGTAACTTTTGACTTCAATTAGCCCAAGAGAAATCCATGGCAATCAACTCGGCATAAACCAATACCATGTAAAACGAGAGCCCAAAAATTCTTCTTGAAGGATTATTGGAGCAGCATTACTATGAAAACTGTCTGGTCATAAAGCTTCGAACAATAGATTTGTGGTTTCGATAACAGCTTCAAAACAAATGTTACAATGATTGAGCGAAGCGATTTTATTTTCTGTCTGGGAGCAAAAAAGTCGATGTCCGTTCGTCTGTTAGTCTTTCATGGATCTCAAGAACCACTGAACCTATTTCAAAAAACTTTTTGTTTGAAAGCGTATCATGTGAGGATGTGCACCTGATATTTTAGAAGTTTGGCAACTTACCAATTTTGTCATTAATTAAGCTAATGAGCTAATTAACACCCTAATTAAGCTCATAACAGCTTAATTATTGGTCGTAGAGTCGTTTTAACGGCATATACCCTGGGGTTTTCCGGTATGGCGAGTAGCAACTCTTACGTTTTTAATTATGCGTTTCCAAGCCTACATGTTCAGAATTCTTCGATATGGGATGGGTAGTATGAGTAATATTATGCTTTAACCTACAAATTTCAGCAATTACATATTTTCTCTGTGGAACATTGTTGTCTAGGTAATAATAATATATTCCCAAGACGTTGAGTACGTTCATATTACTAATGCCGTCGCTCCGCTCAAAAAATGTAGTTCCACTACGACTGGTGAAGATATAGTCGTTTTCGTCTATATATTTTTGGTATCACCGGCCCATCCAAAACCCATTTTATCCCATCCCTGCAATGTAAACTAGTAACTCTATCGAGATTGCAGAACGTAGTGAAATATAGGTACACCTACGCCTTTTGCGTACATAGCCAATGAGCTCTCGATAGGATACGTCGATATGCTATATGTATATAACACAATACCACACAAGTCAGAACAAAACTAACACCGAAATAACTTTCCCACGCCATCCCCGAAAATCCCCAAGTAAAACTTTTCAGCCGCCCAGGACGTCAGAACAAATTTTCGAATTTTGGGTCGAGGAACAACGAGGGTGCCATACCTCAAACCCCATAACTCCCGAACCGGAGCCTTAATCGAAAAACAAAAAAGGCATCAGCATTAATCATTTTACTATGAAATAAAATTATCCAGAGAAAAAATTAGAAAGTTAATTAAGATAAAACTAACCTTGCTTCCATGAAAAGTACGAAAATAAGCAAAAAACCCACATTTTGACCCCTGACCCCAGAACCAGACCCCAAATCAAAAAAAGCCCGGGATATACACGGTAAGTCACTATGCCGGAATGAGCCCAAGATCACGAAAATTGGTTAAGTCGTTTCCGAGTTATGGCCGATCACACACACAGAGACTGATTAGTCCAAACTTCGGAAATTATAGCCGGGGCCCCCCGATTTACCTGCCAGGGGGGCAATTTTGTCGCGTTTAGAAGAAACTTTTTCTCAGCAGGGGCCTTTGAGCAGGGGGATACCCAAATTTTTGCCGGGGGCAGCCGAAAATGCCGGGGGCTCCCCGCCCGCCCCCCACTTTGGACTAGCCAGAGAGATATGGAATTTAAAAGACTTCACCCCACCAACACACAATCTCCACTACGTTTCATTATGTTCTGATAATAATTACAAACAGGCTACAGCTATAGAGGATGAATGCACAAAATGTCACCAATAAGATCCATGTAGCTAGAGCGGTTGCGGAGATAATACCGTTTTCATGTATTCTGGGCCTCATGGTTTCATTCAAAAACCTTTTCGACATAACCCAGCAGCGAAAATAATCAAAATACCAGCACAATATGTGCAGTTACATAGAGCATTTCTTTAGGAAATGAGACCAATAACATAAAATATAACCTGAGCGGTTGCAAAGATATTATAGCTTTTATCTAATTTAGCTATCATGTATTTAGCTATTTTAGCTGTCACAGGCCCATTCGAAATCTGATGTTGAACCAAATTCTGCATCTTAAAAGAGCCATGTAGGACACCAATTATACATACACTCTCACTGAGCCTTTTTGCTCTACAAAACGAGCATAATTTGGCTCATATAGCCGTACCAATTAAAGAGATACAATCCATAACATGTTTTGTCGGGCCCCTTCTTGACCCGACCCGAGAAACTTTGGCCACTTCAACGGCCGGAACGAGTTGGCATCTGTTTTCGCGACTAACAAAAGTGCAGAAATAGAGACTTTAGGCTTTCGAATGAGCTATCACGCGAATCAATCTGCAAAGTCGATGTTGATTTATGCGTGTCGACCCCAAAATAACACTAGAAACGGACACCGGTGAAATTTACCACTATGGAAGGCTACAACTATTCGCTACGCTCGTTTCACTCATCGTCACTACGCTGAGAATTCAGACATCTCTTACCTACAGTTATAGCTGGACGGAGAATGTGAATTTGCAAAAAAGCTTGAGCCGATCGCTTGATTTCACAGCAGCAAAATCTCTCATATAAAAATAATTTGCGAAAAAATATTGAAATAAGGAATACCTATAGAAACTATGTGCAGATATGTTTTGATGGACACTTGCAATAAGCAATAACACTTCCAGTGGCCTTTTTCTATAATCATACAGAATGTATTATCATTACCTGACATCTCCATTCGCAATAAAATCTGCCAGGGGGCATGACCCGACGCCTCTCCGTCCGGAACGCCCGATTTTGCTAAGTTGTATGAAATGGTGCCCCTTGGTTTGACCCGACGGGTGCCATTCCCCCGGCTTGAAGCTCTAAAAATCTGTAAAATTTAATATATCCCAGCGAAAAATGCTAAAAAATGTTAAAAAATGAATACCGGAAACGGTGTAAAAAATCTCCATTAAAACCAACTTTTCACCTATTTTTGCTTAAATGAATTAAATTTTAAATTCAGGAAGGGATTTTTAAAAATTTCAAGTTTCATGTTAACCTAGGCGGAAAAAAACATTATTCAGGGTGGACTAACCGTGGGACCCATTTTTTGCCATGGGTCACCGAAAAATGCCAGGGCTCTCACCCCCACTTTGGAGAAGCCAAATTCACAAATATTTAAAATTATTAGTAATTACGAATTACGTTGTGCAATGTAAAAAGTTACCACTAGCATGATGGCAATTCATAGACTCTTGAAATTCGTCAGAATTGGATGAATCTTTGTTGCCATGTGGAATCTCACAATCTTCTAATCTCTGAGCATTTTTAACAGATTCGTTTTTGAGGTTACTGTAAAATTTAGCTTGCGGTAAAGGTCCGTTAAAAACACCGGCTTGAAATGAATCACTCGTAGTGGTACAGCACGTTTGACACTGTGACGAGGATGCGACAGCGTAACCATTACTGAAAGAATGTGAATTGGGACTTGCTGCTCCGGAACGAATAGCCAATGGTTTTTTACCGCCGTGCAAACAGGGCATATTGTTACTAAGCATTCCTTGACGATAGTATGTCTCCAGGGCTAAAAATATTACCAATGAATTGACACGTCTACATAGAACAAGGGGTAAAACACAGCTTACGAAATAAAATTTACCATAAATGACGAAAAATGTCTGGATTAGTACCAGCATCTAGTTAACACAGCGAATAAATAAGAAATTAGTATACAACCAATGCAGCCAATTCGAACTGCTTGATGCATTTCAATGTGTCTCTTAACAGTAAAAATGCTGAACGACGACGGTGTTGCACCTTATGTCCGTGGTTGCTACACAATGTATCACATATCGAAAGTTTCCGGAAATGTTGTCAGGAGTCTATGATGCAATTTTGTAGAAAAGGATGACACTCGGTCATGCTCACATATTTTGCTTTATCCAATGATGTGGTGGTTTTTGGCTTTACCCCCGACTATGCAAAAAAGCACGAACATTTATAATTTTGATAATTTCATAACATTATGAATCAATTAACTGTCCATGCTATCAATTTTCAAGATATTTATTTCGAGAATTTAATCTGTCTATTTTCGAGAATTATTTCCAAGTTCCAATAATGATCAAATATTATTCAGGTATACGATTTTGAAGTATTTCTACTTCAGAGTTCCAAAAAATTTGGTGAAATTATAGTGAAGAACCAGAAAATCGGATGGCCCTGCGACAAAAGTACGAAGACGTGCCTTGTCAAAGAATATTTAAAAACCAAATAGGTACTATGAGAACCAATTTCTTAACTCAACCATTTAAATGATACATTCATATGAAATTACCGAATGCGAGCAAAACGTTACAGAAAGCAGAAAATAAGCCAAAATTAAGACCATTTTTAACGACGGAATACTTACGAACATTATGCAAATTTCATAGGCAAAATTGAAAAAAGCACGATGTGTCCCATCTCAGAGGAGACCACAACCGTTTTAATTAATAAGATACATAATTATAGTCAATTTCATTCCAAACACCAATCATCGAAAAAAAACAATATTTACAATCTAAAAATTCAGTTAATAATACAAAATGAAAAAAAAATATTTTTCAAAAATTTATAGCCCGTATATTTCAGGGAAATGACTTATGGGGTTAGCCTCCTAACTCACAGCCGACTGACAACCATCAAAAAATTGCGTCTTTTAGCACATACTGTCTCCAGAAACTATTGAGGCTGATATTTTTAGACTTTAGAACTGTATTATTACCTCATTAGATCATGCTACGGTCGCAGGGTGCCTATTATTATACTTCTCTGTGGAGCGGCACCCAGCTAGGCCGATATCCGTCGGGTGAAACGCCCACATTTCTTGAGGCTGCGAACAGCATTTACAGGATCAATGCACAGAACGTCTTCAGTTGTGGTCACCTGCAGATGTCGGCGCGGGTCTCCATGTCTGCAGTGTCTGAGCACATGGTCCAGGAATTCGCCGTCGTGCCCACATCGGATGTATTCTGGGGTGTCCACCACCTGTATCTCGTGGAGAGTTCTGGAGGATTGGAGATTTCCCACATCTCAGTTGTGCTAGCACAACTCGTTCTCTGCCAGTAAGTCACAGCTCCTTGTGTCGCTCTGGTGGTGAACAGATGTCATTCATATTCAAGGTGTTTTAATAGTTCTTTGCAATCAGTCCTAATGTTATTTTCGCACTACTCCATTCGATTGGTTACAATTGTTGAACTTTTTGGGTACCTTCGTTACCCAGTTGTTTGCCTTTTCCTTGCCGGAGACTCCACAGTGACCTGGAATTCTTTGAAATTTTATTTTGGCATTCCGTCTGTTGCTTAATTCGGCTAGATATGTCCAAATCGAAGCCTCCGTACTGCTTCTCACTTTTGATGGCCCGTTAAAGTGCTGATTTCGAGTCAGTCAGAATCAGAAGTTTGCTTTCGTTTACCTGAAAGCTTTTAATGAGCCATTTAAGCGCTTCAGCGATGACCACCACTTCAGCTCTGTGGCTGCATGCCACCTTATGTTCAATTCAGCAGTTTAGTTCCGCGGTACGGTTTTCCATTTAGATGACCATAACACTGTCGCCATTTTTTGTTAATTTCATTGCAAAACCATCCGTAAACACTTTTACGTTTGGCGATCCATGTCTTGCAATCATGCCCAGGGCGATTGTTCGCTGTTTTCCAACTGGATCCTTCTTGTTGACTTTGTCTCTTCAAGGCGCCTCCATGGTGACAAGATGTCGACATAAAGCTATATGATGTCACATTATTGTTATTTCCTGATAATCAATGACAATGAACAAATTTTGAAAACGAATAACTAAGTAACAGCCGTCTCGAGCCTCACTCGTAGATTCACTACACATATATGGAAACTCGTATATAGGGGTATTATATACCGAACATACTGATACTACACTGTGGGAGAAATAAACTCTTTATACAAATGTATAAAGGATCAATATGCACGTCGAAATAGCCAATAAAATCACCTACTCATTTTTACTAAGCTGTTTAACTTACCGTGAAGTGCCGGTTGAGAATGTAGAATTACATCCATGCGACCGAGTTTTTTTCCGACTAGATGAAGCAATGCGTACAAACTGATATTTCGATACATAAACAATATATGACACGTAGGACTTTCCGGCCAACGGAGGCGGTCCGCAAGAAGCTAAAACAAATAATTAGGTGTAAGTATAACTTTATGACGTCAAAAAACCTCACATGAGTTTCAAAAAATTCACTATCTGGCTTCGCCGATTTCAAGTTGGAACCATGGAATTTTTCGATTCTCTCTGGCTTAGACAGAGGGTCCTAAGGTTTGATCCCTGGAACGATCTTGGACTGACAGTTCAACATTTTTATTCGCTTCGATAAGAAAATACACTAGTTAACATAAAGGACTTGTCCAGGCCAAGTCTTTAATTCTGAGTGTATCAGTATATGCAATTTGACTCGTGTTGTGTAGCTTATTTCGCGATATACACAGTATATGTACCTATACAAAACCCATGCTCGCTTATATGCATGTTATGTCGCCACGTAACAATTAGGCAAAGTATCCCATGTAACTACATGGTGCCTAATTCACTAACAAAAGGCACCCATTCTCGCACATTATGTTTGAATCATTGCAATGTTATACTGCGTTTTGTTGCATTTCGGTTTCATGCGGCCATTTTAAAGAGTTTGAAAAAGCAAACATAGAACAAAGATAGCCGCCTCGACAATGGTAGTGACAGCTTTAGCCTCTCTATATAATGGGCTCAATATAACCGATATAGTTACATGGAGCTAGGACTGTTTTCGTATGTTTCAGGTCTCGTAGGCATTAACCATTACATCAAGTATATATACATTTTTACCAAAAACCATGAATACCAAGAAATTCTTACGAACTTGGAAATTTTAAAAATTTCAAGTCCCGTAGTACAGGCGATAATAACAATATTACTATAGCATCTACAAAAACCCACCTTTATTTAATGTTAGCCGTTTTCATTCGCTCCTTACGTTAGCAACTACTAATAAATCAATATGTGTCTAAATACTGGAAGCGAAGCTTGAGGAAAAGTAACAAAACAGTAAGCAGTATTTATCGAAAAATCTTTTCTACAAATTTATATGGGTAAAGTGCACAGACTTGATTCATCCCGTCACAAGAACATTTAGCAGAGTTAATGTCTGTATGTTTAGCCTCGGTTGTAGCGAATGCCACTAGTCACTACCACCGAATTAACATCTGAATCATGGAATGTCCTGTTTTAGCCTAAATGATATTACAAAAGATTTACAAAAACATGAACAAAGACTGAATCAGCATTACTATCGATAAAATATTCATTATTACAGTAACAAACTTACATCAATTTCAGGTCGACCGACGCCAAGTTCAAAAGCCAAATCCTTCCATGAAGATACAAGAAATCCTTCACCGGCAGTAGAACCTACATCTAAGTGTACAGCAAGAGTATACTCGAGTGCAGGCGAAATCTGGAAAAAATAATCAGGAAAAAAGAACATAGTACAAGGCATAGAGCGCAAATACTTTATGAGTGAAACCGCGCTGATATCGGTCATCAATTTAAAATTAAATTAGAGTTAAAATTTGTGTGGAATTAGTCAACGGTTTCAAAAATAAACACAAAACAGAAACAATTAGGTGTCAAAAGAAAGATAATAATCTTTCATAAATCAATTATTGAGAATACACAAATAAAAAGCCTTCATAAATTTTTATTGAAGATAAAGTCTTATAAACAAAAAGCCTTTATGTTCCGTTAATGTTTCGTTGCTTATACAGTTATAACTAAGAACCCTTCATAATTTTTTACTGAAAAAACACTTCACGAAGCCTTCATAATTTTTATCGAAGACTCTATACACATAACCAATTATTTCGTGTTTATCAGTGGGTCTACTCTTCCACTACGCACGAACGCTACAAATTGCAATGTGATGAGATCATTGCTAAAATTAACAGCGCTATTTGGATTTAGGAAAAGAAAATGGCTGCAAATATTAAAAGGGACCCAAACCCATTTTGGAAATACGCCAATGTCTAACAACGCACGAGGCAACGGTTGGGCCGATTCGTCGAAATGACGGCATGTTTGTGTTCAGCAAAAGTGAGTCTGCCGAACTTCTAAACTCATTCTTTGCGTCAGTATCCGTCCAGGACGATACAAACAACTTTCCTAAATTTACTGCACTAACTCCCAGCACGCTAACTACCGTGGTTTTCACGCACGACGATGTCGCTTCTGCAAAACAAAAAGCAAAACAACCGGCACCGCAGGGCCTGACGGTATAAACAATTACACTCTGCAACAGTACACACATGTGCTGTAACTATATCTTGTCTACTTGTTCACAATGTCTTTGGAAAATGGTATACTTATTTGTATCTGGCGTCAGGCTCTCGTGTCACCTATTCTTTTATCTGCCCCTAGGTTAAATTCTCGATCGATAACAAGCTTTGTAATAAATTGTAGTTTGGTTTTGTACAAAACAAATCCACCGAGCTGCAACTTCTACACTACTTAAACTAGCTTACCGCGATAATCGATGACGGCGACTCTGCAGATGTGGTGTATCTTGACTTCGAAAAGGTTTTTGATCGTGTCCTACGCGAACGTCGTTTACTGAAACGCGTTGGATAAACACTGATGGGTTGGTTTACAGCCTTCGTATATGAACGGACTCGAAAGGTTGTGATAAACGGCAAATCGTCCAGCCTTACACGCGTCGAGTCAGAAGTCCCACTGGGTCCGTCATCGGACCGGTGTTATTTCTGTTTTATGTGAACGATCTAATCGATGCTGTGTGCAGCAAGGTCTGGATATTCGCAGACGACGCAAAACTATGCCTCGTATACACAAATTCTTCTATACTGGCGTGACTATATGGCGCATCAGCCAAACATAGCTTCGGTGTGGCTCTGTCGGAGGTGTGGCTGTCGGAGTACGTCAGCAAATTTTCCATCCTACGGCTTGTTACCACAATCCAAACGAGTCGTACCACCTTGACGGTCAGTGACTGCAGGTCGAAACATCGGTGAAGACCTCGGTGTCGTGTGACGGACGATTTAAAGCGTTCCGCCCATCGCGCACGCGTCGCGTCCGCGGGGCATAGGGTGATGTCGCTGATGGCTCGGTCGTTGAGATACTAGGACAAACAAACGTTTTGACCCTCTATTTTGCCCTGATGCGGTCCAAGGTGGACTACACGAGTACAGTTTAGAAGAGTCACGATGTCCGAGGCGTCGTTCTAATCGAGCGAGTGCAACGACGGGCCACAAAATTGATACCAAACCTGCGTGACCACTCATACGAAACAAGTCTTAGCCGGTTGAACCTTCAGACGTTGGCGCAGTGGCGACTCCGTGCCTTTGTCATCATAGTTCATAAAATGTTACACGACTTGTTGGATTATGATTGGACCTGCCTATTCGAATTTGCCCCTGTTGTCGAACTGCGACAACTGGGCACTCTAAGTTGGAGGGATGGGGGCCCTGGCATTTTTCGGTTCAGAACAGGTGCCCCCGGTTCATGCCCCCTGGCAAAATTTTGGGCTCCCGCCGCACAATCCTGTTGGAAAATTTTTCGTTTCCAATATGTCCAAAGTACATAAAATTTGATTCAAATTTGTGTTAAAATTCCATTCTGAAGCCATACATTTCGCAAATTTGTCAAAATTTGGTCAGAATCGTCTTTTTCTCTCCATCAAAAGCGATTTGACACTGTTCCTGACACGATTTTTAACCGCTTTTCGCTTAACAAAAAGCCCGCTGGAAAAATCGGACGCCCCCGGTTCAGAACCATGGGGACGGCAAAATTTTCAGCGAATGGAAAGCCTAGTACAATTCTGCCTCAAGCTACGAGCGCTTCGCCACCCGTATTTCGCTCGAAGGGTCATCATTTGGAACGATCTGGCGGAATATGTCGTTACTGCTGAGACAACATTGCTAAATTCAAAAAATTACTCCACCTCTCACACACTGCCGTCAAGTCGTAGCATCCTCGTTTTTCCGTGGCTTCAGCACGACTACTGTTACAAGAAGAACAAGCCGATGTTGGACATCGACTCTCTACCGAGCCAAACAATCGTTATCTCGATTTGGCATCGCTACGGTGAAAACTTCAGCCGGGCTGTGTCTCGGTAAGGTAACCAAGAAGCCTTCGTTTTCTATTAAAGATACACTTCTAAGGAAGCATCCTTCATAAATAATTAAGTTTTTGTAATAATAAATAATAGTATTACACTAATAATTGTTAATGAAGATTAAGAAACACTTATAACCAAGCAGCATCAGGCTGTGTTTATGTACATTCCTTTACCAAAATGTAAAAACATTTTAGAACTATTTCTACGAAAGCGATAAGTAAACTAGAGATTAATAAAATTCACTATGTGTTTACGTGTGTGTATCTGTGTAAGTAAACATTACGTGTGTGTTCTACGTATATATCTGTCTGTGCGCGCTTATATGTCTGACTGATATGAGCACGTGCCTATTGTAGGTATGTGCATCACTCTAGGCTTGCGTTTCTTTTTAATGTATTTCTCCACGGTCGTGTCTATGTTTCTAGATGTCTCTCAGTGACAGTGTGTACGTTTTGTCTTGTATTTGCGTGGGTAGATATCTCTGCATGTCTCGGTTGCATATCTGTCTGTGTCGAAATGCCAAATACGTACACTGTCAAAATTTACCACACCGGCCAGTGCGAATTCTTCGCTGCGATTGTTTCACTCTTAACTCCCAGAATTCAATAATGTATACTTACGTATAATAATGATTCCAACATTTCGTGTAATAACGCGGAGTATATACAGTGCAACGCACCTGTCCAACACGAACACTAGAAGTCCACTGAGGTATAGTTATCTCAGATGTTGTGGCCAAGTCACGCAGTGGAAATAATTCTTCCTCCGGACGATCATTTGAACCAACCGAATTGTTCATAACTGAGTTAGACTGAGTGCTAGACGCTGCATCACAATCGAGTTGAATATCGGTCTAGAATTTTTAATGTTGCTATTTTAGACGCTTATGCTGGCTTTTATATAGAATATAAAAAAACTAAAAGTATTGCGTAGAAACAGTTTTTACTTTCAATCAGAAACGCCTTAGTGTTTTTACTAAGGGCAACAGGTGGTATCGTGTAAATTTATTTTTTGTGGCAAAAGCCGCTATCGCGGTCGTTCATAACTTATTTTCGGACGGACGGATTACGACAAATTGTTGATCAATATCAAAAGTGACGACGATGTGTCCTTTAATTGAACCCGAACAGCTCCGACCCCAACTTAAGGGTCAAAATGGCAAAAACAGGTTTTTAATACAATACGGGCACCAGTCTTTTACAGACCATATCTTGTAACACAGACTTCGCATTTTGCATAAATGGGACCACCATGCAGAATCAACTCATGGAGAACTACAATTTTGGTCCCTACGACTTTTTTGTGGGAACACTCCCTGGGCCACTGTGGGCCCGAATATGGTTTATCCACTTTTACGGTCGACGAACCCGATAATTATGTATTAAAATTCTCTGATTATGTATTGCGTGCAGGGCATCAAAAATGATCTGTATATAGGTATTTCAAAAGGCTGAATACAATGATTTGGTTATTTTCAGTCTAGTGAGCATATGGCAAGCCTTTTATTAATAGGATTTGAATGGATTTAGTGTCAATGGCCATTTCCAGAATATAGTCTGTCTTCTGTTATTTGGTTACGTATTGCGTATAGCTCATCTAGAATTGTCTATATAGGTTTTCCGGTATGCTGCACAAGATGGTTTCGTTATGTATAGTCCAGCACGACTATTTTGTGCCTTTTCACACATTTTCATTAGGTTTAGGGTTAATTAACCCGATTTCCAGAAAATAGTATAAATGTCTTCAATACTTTGTTACATGACATCAATAATAGTTTATATAGAGGTTTTTCGATAAGCTGAAAGTTGATTTAGTTGTCTAAAGTCTAGCGTGCATATTTCATGCCTTTTCAATGTATTTAGAGTCAATAAACCCGATTTCCAAAATATAGTCAGTTGTTTCGTTATGTATTGCGTACAGGTCATCAAGAATATTCTATATAGGATTTCCGGTAGGCTGAATACGATGGTTTCGTTATCTAGACAATAGAACAAAATACTTGATCCGTTGTCAGTTGTTTTCGATGGGTTTAAGGTCGTCGAGGTTTTAGGATTTTCAATGGAAACAGGCTTCAAGATATTTTAGGTGGTATATACATCAAACACAGCCTATAACAGGTGACAGTAACCAAACCCTCAGCAAAACAAAAAAAAATAGAAATAGCTGACAGTAATAAAGTTGCCAGCAGTTTTTGAAATGTTTTGCCAATTTGAATAAAGTTTTTGCAGTGATGTTTGGGGAACATAATCTACTGTGTCTTCTGAAATACTTTAAAATTTTCACACGTAAGCGCATAAGCAATAAGGAGCTACCGTTTCACTTACTAAAATATTGATAACAATTAGAACATCGAAACCCAGCGGGAAATTTTTTTACAATATTCTCTGACGTCATTTGTTAGTTACTAAAATTTTTAAACCAACAAAACGCCGAAAGGATTACGACAAACTTAAATTTTCATTCGCCAAAATAACCAAAACAAGTGCTTGATGCACCACTTAGTAAATGAGCCATATTTTTGGCACAGTACAGTTGCAAAATCAAGAGTTTCTGCGAACTGTAAGTGAAATTTTATTTATATATAACAGCCGATAATACATAACTAAAAAGGGTTAGCCAACCCTTAAAAACATGTTGCTGATTGCAAGTTCCCTGGTTATCAGCGGATCCACAGCGTCATACTCGGCAGTGCTTATATGAATTTTCTAGTTCATACCCCAAACATGTTCAAAAGTCAAACCAACAAACTCTCCATCCAGTATTAAGGCGTTTTACTCTATGCCTATGATACGTTCCTGCATAAACAAAAAGAATATATGATTCATAAATACCTATGTTGCCTGTATATATAGAGCACTTGTCAGAAATGACCTTCGGGTTTCCAACAAACGGAGCTCAACCAAGCTTCGAATACCTGCAAACTGGCTTTCCCACGGAAAGGACCCCAATGTATTTCGGCCTCCCCATGGATTTTTGGCTTCTCCAGTTCAGCCTTCATGTATTTTTCGGCAAGACTAAAAAGCGGGCAAATTTTCTCTGCTAGGCAAAAAAATACGCCATTTTTTATTTATGGAACTAAAACCCCATAATTTCCGGACTGCGGGGCTAAAACACTAATATATCGTCAGTCAACAGTGTTTCATTATAATCTGCATTGGTTTGTATATATATTAACCGTGAATCAGCTGTTTATGTTATTTTCGCGGTATTCGCCCCCCCCCCAGTTCGACCTGAGGAAATCCGACTTTCTGCCCCCCGCCGTTCAACCTGTGGTACTTCGGTTCCTGTGGTACTTCAGAGTCAGCTTGGGATAGCCAGTGTAAGTGAAGCCAAGCTACAGAACAGTTAACTCGAACGCATTGCATTTCAAACGACTTTAGACACGTTTCGGTCAACATCAATACTATTATGTTAACAGTTTTTTTATTGCTTGATATTTTTTATTTATACGTCCGATAACATTTATCGGGGACTATCGAACACTGTACGAACATGATATATTTTGGAGAGAACATCGAACAAGTTTCGAACAACAGAGTTTATAGCTGGCAGAGAAAGTATGTTGTATAGCGATTGTGCTGTTAAATCTTGCTCCTTTTAACGCCATTTCAAAAATTTGGGCCAGAATTTCTCAGCAACATTATAGCGCAAAATGAGGTTCAAGTATTTTCAATTCGCCGATATATATAGGTACAATATTGACACTTTGGATAGTGTATGTATTGAATTTATTACATAAAATAAACCTAAAAACCTACAGATAGACATAGCCAATAGATATATTCTACACGTACTCAAATTGAATATACACCATATCTAAATTTAACAATTCGCTGCCAAAATTAAACATTTTCGTTCTACAAATAGCGTCTCTAAGACGTTACCAGATATCCACGGTAAACACTGAAAGCGATCACCGAAATACCCTGAAAGACATGTTTAATAAACAAAAAAGTTAACTTAGTTAAAATTCAAAACTGTGACTCTCGGGGTATTTTATAAACGGTATAACTTCAAAACCGTTACTTTCACAAAATCAAATTTATAGATATTGCCGCAGGACTTTGAAATTTTTAATCCACTGTGTCTGAGAATCGTTAAAACTTAAAATATCGAAGGAATATAGCAGAACGAAATAATGACTAGATTTCCTGCGCCGAATAAGAGATTATTGGAGAAGAGCAAAAACAAGCGATGCGCACAGTACAATTACGTGTTAAGTAGTGCTGGGCAACGATATCAGGATACAATTTCATAGCTGTAAATTATTTATCACGTCAGGATAGTCCGGATATACTAGCATTGCATTTCGCGGCAATGTTAAGCATAACAATAAAATCTTGTTTCGAGAATGCCGAAATGACACTGTTTACAGATATGTTTTTATGTGACCGTCTGACAGATTTTGTCGCTATATAATCTACATTAGGCGGTCAATTTTAGTTTATAATATATTTGCCCTAAGCCAAGAAGAGACAACTCGTTTGATCGTCTCGCATTACTGGTTAGGCGGATACCCATAATACTTCATTTGTAAAATTGTACAGATTGTGAGTTTTCGCTTCTCTCAAACTTATTCGCTCACCATCTCATCGTGCCCGGTGGGTATTGGATAAGAAGGATCCAACGTAGATATAGATGCCAGTCGGATGATGATACGTTGCCACTTTGTAAGAGGGAAAATTAGCAGTTTACCAGCGGTCGCAAAAGTTTAGCGGGTTTGCTAAAGTATCTATGGCTGTCCCCCGGGAATACGGAAAGTTGTCGGGCTTGGATAAATCACTCAACTTTTTCAGAATGCGTCCTTAATCTGTGTCCTTTGAAGCGACCGTGATGGTTTTGCTATTAAAACAAGCAGGGCCATGGTTTTGCTATTAAAACAAACACGGCCAAGCTGGTCAAACATTATTTTGATTCCCATGGACCTATTTATAACCTGTTTTTGAACCAATCTTGCAATGTAAGTAATGTAAGCAACAGCAGCTATATACATAAAGCATGAATTGCTATTTTAGGCTATATAAAGGATGAATTGCTCTACAAAATAAGCCCAATTTTACTCAGATATCTACATGGCTTGTCGAGTTACAATAAGTAACACGATTTTTTGGGTTCTTATGGGACCCGAGCACCGTTCAATTGGTTTTTTCTGGGAAAGATGCTAGAATCGGGCTTCCCGCCTAGCTAAATGGCACAAATACAGATATCAAACTTTCAAGTGAGCTACCGCTAGGCTCAATCCGCTTAGCAGATGCTAAATTACAATGGCACAACGTCATCCATTTTTGCGGAAATTGGGTGCACAAGGCTCCTGCCGTTTTGAAATTTGTTTAATTGCCGTGCTGACGTGATTCTGTTTACTTACAGCTTTGTGTAATTTCAGTCACTTATACCTATAATTGGTGATGATAATAACGTACACTTGGGTGTATGTAATTTTATTTACTTACAGTACGGTGTAACTAACTTTAATAATTTACAGTTATGTGTAGTTGATTTCGGTTGCTACACTTGGGTGTAAGCAACTTTAATAACTTACAGTAATATATGTGTAGTTGACTTCGGTTGCTACACTTTGGTGTAAGTTACTTCTATTACTTACAATTTTGGTGCAACTGGTTTTAGTTCGGTCTAGCTACGTATAAGTTATTTTAGCTATTTACTGTTAATTGTAAATAACTCTTGTTACTTACACAACACTGTTAAACAACACAAAAATGTCGACTTTGTGCATACATTTCTAGGTGAATTCTGCAATACTGGACCTGTCTCAAGACCGTAAACAGAAACCTACATGGTGTCGAGCACTGACCTGTCATTTGTTGTTCTTTAACGAAAAACAATATATAATACCACCAGCCACTGAACCAAGAGTATATTTTCTTCAATTATTTATGCTTGCACATAATTAAACTAAAGTAATCAATATCTTGAAAGTTGCTTGCTGCTAATCTTTTCGAGCCCATAACTGACAACGCCCGCACAATTTTGATATATTGTATTCCATGATTATCGGTTAATCATTAGACGGTATGGTGAGAAATATGTGTGCTATTTACAAATGTTAAAATAGTAACCACGCAAATAACCTTTGTGGCTACTGAACATAGCCTTACATCAAAAAGTAACCACAATGCAAATGGCCATACTGCTCCAAATCCAGGAAAACAACCAGTTTTAAGTGTTTTTGTAGGAACATATAATTAAAATCTCGGTTTCATTGACGCCTTAAAACCAAGAATATAGCATAAATATAACCAGTGATTGTGTATTTCATAATGTTAGCCATTTTATTTCGTGGTTAATTACGCATTATGCGGCATGTTTTACTCGTACCACGGTAGTTGAGAATTCGTCACTTGCTGATGCGTTATATCCGTTCTGGCCTGTTCACAGTCCTTCGAAAAGTGGGGGGAGACTTCGGGGGCCCTCCATTTCATTCTCGGTGAAAATTAAATGTGGGGGATAAATTTTGCTTAGAAATACTAAAAATTTCCATATTTTAATGTATTTTTACTACCATGAATACATTTTCCAGCTAAAAACGATATTTCAGCATTACAAATAGTGGTAATTAATGTTAAAAAACAATTTGCAAACGAAAAACATAAATTTTCAGACAAACGCTTCTTGGAATTAGTTGAACATGGGAGGGGTTTCGGCCGAGTGAGGGGGACGGACATGGTGGAAAATCTCACGAACATGGGGTGATTTGGAAAGCGGGGCACCCCACTGTGGTCAGGCTAAACGTTTACATGTCTAGCCTGACCACCAGTGAGTGTCATGAAATTCATGAATTGTGTATTAACGTGTTCCGCTTTCGCTGCTGTGTTTGTTATTCCAGGTTCGATGGATAGCGCTCGGGCGTGGCCTGTACTGCTGCTCTGATCGCTTGCCATCACGTTCGGCAACCTGCTTCAGATCTTTACTTAAATAAAAATGAACTACTTGCATTGAATGTTGCCGTAACATCGAACAGTGTAAGAATCGTCAGAAGCGAAACAGCGTTTTGCAGATGCGAGCATGAACTTAAAGGGAATGTATGACGAACTCAGATGAACTACTGGAGCATATTCCCATAGAAGATTGTACGCAGAATCGAACAGTGAAAGTGCTCGGTATACAATGGCATAGTGCGACAGATGCTATTCAGTTGCAGTGTTCTAAATGGGCCAGCTACCAATCAGCAACCACAAAACGAGAAATATTGCAATCACTGGCATCAATTTACGACCCGTTGCGACTTTTGCATCCGTGCTTATTACATGCCAAATGTTATCTTCGTGAATTGTGGGACGTCAATCGTGGCTTGGATGAAAAGCTTAGCGATGAACTTTAAATAAAATGGCAACAGATCCACAGTGACATTGCTCCAATTTTTAAAGTCAGCATTCCGCAATTAATACAGTTTAATCCAGACGATAGCAAATCGTGTATAATCGCATTTTCTGACGCGTCTGCTGAAGCATATGCCACAACGGTTTACGTACGTACAGCAACAGGATCTGGTTGGATTACAAACATTGTGTTCGCATAGTCACGGCTCACCCCTAAGCATGTGAAATCTATATCGCTACCAAGACTAGAATTGTTGGGATTGACAATTGCTGCCAAAGCAGGAAATTTTGTACGGAATTCTATTTTAACCAGTTCAAAGCCGTTACCACTTTACCTCATGACAGATTCTACATGCGTGGTAGGTTTACATACGTTCGAAAAAACCTCTACCTGTCTGCATAAAAAATCGCGTCGAGTCAATCCACGCTGTTCCCAACTTTGAGTTACATCACGTGCGACCGGAGGATAATCCGCCAGATATCGCCACACGTGGACTGAACGGAAATGACCTACCACATAAGGAACTATGGTGGTACGGTCCTTGTTGGCTAGTTAATGACATTTCGTCGTGGCTGACGGATGCGGTTGTTGACGTCGTTACAGACACGGATCTTAAAATCGTCGAAAAAAAGGGTACAACCAACCTATATTTCACTCCTGCCTGACTGCAGAATTGATAAAAGGAAACGATAGTCTTTGGAATCGATACAAAACGGTATTCATCTTTCATGAAACTCCTACGAGTTACAGCAGTTTGTTTGAAGTTCTTAAACTCAACCTATGGAGTCAACTTTCACATGAAACAGTATCGAAGTATCCACAGCTACACCGTATATCTAACACCTTATCAAATCGAAATAATGTCACTGCAAGTGATATCAACGAAGCTAAACGACTTTGGTTTCTAAATATCCAACGCACACATTTCAAGTCACTAACAGAAGCGATTAATCATCCGAAACCTCATCAACTAATTCACCTATTAAATACTGATGTCCACGAAGATGGCATTATCAGATGTTTCGGTATACTTCGCTACGCCGATCTACCGCGAAGTTTTCTACGTCCCATTTTCATACCAAAAAACCACCGTGTTACTTCACTTATTATTCAGCATGCACACGAACAAATGTGTCACGCCGTGATCAGTCATACTCTCAGTCACTTAGGGCAGACAGTTTGGATCCCACAAGGTCGTAATGCAGTACGTAAAGTAATCACGAAGTGTTTAAAGTGTCGAAAACATAAAGGACACAAGTTTGCCATGCCAAAAATGCCGCCTTTGCCACGTATACGACTCTCAAGATCGAAACCGTTTCAGTTTACGAGTCTTGATTACATGGGCCCTGTCAATGTCTCTTTGAACATGGTAACCCACAAAATGTGGGTATGTCTTTTTACATGTCTTGCAATACGAGCTGTTCATCTAGAGACAGTGACTGATTGTTCGGCTCAACCGTTCGTTGACTGTGTCAGTCGCTTCGTATCTCGTCGGGGTGTCCAGAACAGATCATATCTGACAATGCTGGCCAACTCCGTTTAGCGAAAACATTGTTTGATGAACGATGGCAAGATATCATTGAAAGCAACGACGTCGTATCATATCTAGCGAATCGCGGCATTTCTTGGTTGTTGACGACAGAGTTGTCACCTGGCAAGGAGGGTACCACGAGAGACTCATTGGAATTGTAAAAAAATGCCTTTAGAACAGTTGTCGGGCGTAAACTGCTGAAGTGGGACGAATTCGTAACATTGGTAACAGAGATCGAGGCAATAGTTAATTCAAGACTGTTAACATACGTATGTAACGACGTTGAATCCGGATTTATTTTGCGGCCCTCAGATTTTTTGGCTGATGTTATGACAGGAATGCTAGAATTCCGAAGAGATTGTTTACCTCCTAATGCTAGCAAATCCGGCAAGCAATTGATACGTTATTCGAAGTTCAGGCAACGAAAATTAAATCAACTCTGGAAAATATGGTATGACGATTATCTTCTGAGTCCCCGCGAACGCGATTGTCGATCACATAGACAACGACGTAGTGCCATACAGGCATCACCAAATATCGGTGACGTGGTGCTAGTGAAATCCGAAACACCGAGAGGTACTTGGAAATTGGGCAGCATAACGAACGTTATCATCAGCCGAGTGGTGCTGTTAGGTCAGCCGAATTGGTACTTCCAAATCAACACACTATTCGGCGATGTGTAAAACATCTATATCCTATTGAAATTCCGTCCAAACCTATCGTAACCAATGACAACATATCAACTACTCCAACGGATGACAATGATGTAGACAGTGATAACAGCAATAATAAACTCGATCATATATGCACACGCAATGACGCTACACGGCATGTTGCGGATGATGCATCACCGCGACACGATACATCACTCCCATTTGATGGATTTCCCTTAAAAGAAGTACACGCAGCAGAAAGAGCAGAAGGCTACGGCAACAATGTTCTCG
>JASANE010001355.1:0-12489 GCA_030248225.1 Trileptium ribeirensis
TGCCGTAAAAAGCCGCCTTGGTTATGACTTTAGCTAAGAAAAAAGTTAGCTAGTAGAACACAGCATAAAGGAATTTTTGGTAGAATTATTTTTGTAAGTTTTTATTTGATTATGAGATGACTACAAGAACATATTTACACACTGGCCTAGCTTTGTAGATACAGTTTGGCTTGGTAAAGTTGTGATAGATTGTAATATAAAGCAATTTCCCCTTTTATTAGTATTTTAAAATGAAATTAGGTTCATGAGGAATGCTACATTGGTCAGTCGAATAGTAGTATTAATAAACAGCAACACGAGACTAAAGAGTCTCGCTAAGTATGTTCTACGCGCTCCGCCAGGCTTAGGCTGGAGTGGCTCCACCTCCCACGGTTCACCTGGAGGTATAGAGCAATCCCTGTCAAATTGGTTGACCGCGAAAAGTTATTGAGCATTTGGCGCTTATTGTGGATAGTCACGCGGCTTGTGGACATTAAGGCGCTACAAAGATTTCCAGTGAAAGAGTAAAGATAGAGACACTGCGGCATGACGATGAGCGTCAAAGAGCACGTGCTCCCTTTGCGATATTTTAACAATATTCTTTTTCTTTCGTGTTCTGGAGGTTTTACTGATGGTTGGTTCTGTGGGTTCTGTGTTGTGGATTTGTACATGCGTATCTTGCTCATCATTTCAGTTGGAGTTGTTTGTTTTGAACCGCAGAACATTGACAGGAATTACTCATATCCAAGTGGTGTTTATTTTTTGCTGTGAGTAAGTAAATAGTGGAATTATTTGTTAATGAACGCAAATACAGTGATATTGAAATAGATTATAGATCAGCCTAAGGAAAGCGTTCGAGTAATTTGCGGCATTTATTTGATTTAAGCTGCACACTGAATTAAAGGATCAGAGTTCATTGCTATTCGTAACGACAGTCGCACATTCCCAAAAGCCCAGAGTATCGAATTAAACATAAAACCTAGCGTTCGATTGTTCTTCGTTACATTTGGATTCATTTACATTGTTATATATGTTATGCATGGATTTAGTTAAGTTGATTCTAGAAATATACTGAAAATTAAAATTAGCAAACAAGCAATATACTTTCCGTATTCAAATGTACATAATAGTTGGGATGGTGCAGATTTTAGTATCCGCAATTTTAGTTGCGGATTTCATGAATCATTGTTCTGGCGAGTTTCAGCAATATAATGGGTAATCATATCATGATAAACCATATGATTACGTTAGACATCCTACGTAACATATATAACAATGTAAATGAATCCAAATGTAACGAAGAACAATCGAACGCTAGGTTTTATGTTTAATTCGATACTCTGGACCTTTGGGAATGTCCGACTGTCGTTACGAATAGCAATGAACTCTGACGTTTAATTCAGTGTGCAGCTTAAATCAAATAAATGCCGCAAATTACTCGAACGCTTTCCTTAGGCTGATCTCTAAGCTATAACACTATCACTGTCTATGCGTACATACACAAATAATTCCACTCTACTTACTCACAGCAAAAAATAAACGCCACTTCGATATGAGTAATTCCTGTAAATGTACTGCGGTTCAAAACAAACAACTCCAACTGAAATGATGAGCAAGATACGCATGTACAAATCCACAACACAAAACCCACCAAACCGACCCATCAGTAAAACCTCCAAACACAAAAGAAAAGAATATTTGTTAAAATATCGCAAAAAGGAGCACGTGCTCTTTAACGCTCATCGTCATGCCGCAGTGTCTCTGTCTTTGCTTCTTCACAGGAAATCTTTGTAGCGCCTTAATGTCCACAAGCCGCGTGACTATCCACAATAAGCGCCAAATACTAAGATGCTGCTTGCACGAGTAACCGATAAGCAGGGATGCCTCTATGCCTTAATACAAATGAGTTGCGGGAGTCAAAAACACTCCAGGCGCTAAGTCTCTACGAAACACACATACAAACATACTTAGCGAGACTCTTTAGTCTCGTCTTGCTGTTTCTAATACTACTATCTTCGACTGACCAAATGCTAGTATTCAGTCTCATGAACCTAATTTCGTTAAAATACTAATAAAAGGGAGTCCTATCTACAATCTATCACAACTTTACCAAGCCAAACTGTATCTACAAAGCTAGCCCCATGTGTAATATGTTCTTGTAGTCATCTCATCATCGAATGGAAAACTTACAAAAATCAATTCTACCAAAAATTACTTATGCCTGTGCTCTACTAGCTAACTTTTCTTAGCTAAAGTCATAACCAAGGCACTCTACTACGGCAGATGGAAGATACAAACGTTCCTAGTGGCGAGATTTAAGCAAACATGCATTTTTTTAAACACTTTTACAAACAGCACGGACAAAAGTAAGAGTGCAAAAGATCGACGAAATTGCATTTTGTCCACGTTCACACGAAATTGTGTCCGTTTTCTTCTTCGGCCGTCGCTGGTTGTACTTAGGCTTGTCTGCGACTGTAGCTAGTATTTATAACGTAAGAGCCCAAAATGATGGGGTTTCAACAAAGATTTGCGAAATTTGAATAAACAAATTTAGCTGTATTCAAGATACAACTAGACGATAAGACCAACTAAACTTAAAAGTTCCAAAAATCCATGGCCGATTATTGGCATACGCAGTTTTATAGTTCTCCAATACACTGCTCGCAAAAGTCGCTGGCCTTTGCTCTAGCCATGCTAGAAACCAGGTCGCGACTATTGCGAAAACAGTTCGTTCTAATTTTGTTATTAATTTTACTACTTTCGAAATTTCGAGCAAGCCAGTCAGTCGAGGCTCGCTCTAAATCCGACAGTCATTCGTGACGAGTATTGTGACTACGTAATCTAAAAATAATTAAGCTCAAGCTTAAGCAGTTCAAATTTCACAACAAGTTTATATTGCATACAAAAACAAAATAACCTTTCTATTCCGCGAGCAATTTTTATAGATATAATTCGAGAGATATTTAAATTCTGTTCGATAGTTGTCCTAGCTCTTTAGCCATCCTCTGTCAATTTTATTGGGAATCGTTCCAAACTTTCTCACGAACAGTTCGAGAATACTTAATTGTAGCTCGCGTATAACCAAATTTTGGTCCGTGACCGTTCGTTTGAAAAGTATTTTTTCTGGTGACAAGTACTATAAAATTTTAATTACGAATAACGTACCGCCAATATACGACAGATACTTCTTCCTTAGTATCAGCCAATATCAAATCCCGATCTTCGCTCAACAGCAATAGTCTCGACGCATCAACAAAACGTAGTCGCCGAACAGCAATACCGGAATCTAAAAATGAATTTCTACATTCTGTCCGACAAAGCTTTAGAACATATAAACTTTTCCGAGCTAAAAAATTTAAGCAGAAATAACTGCTGTTCGTTGGATGATCGCTGGACGTTCGTTTAATGATGGATCGACCTTCGTGCGATGTTCTTTCGAAAACTTTAAAATAGCATTCGAATTATGTCCAAGCTCTTTTCCAAAGTTTTAAAGAACTTTTTTATTTGTTTTAGGACTGTTCAATCTACGATCGTTCGAAACATAACACTCTCTAATTTTAGAGCGATATGTCGAGAAACAACATCAATTCACCGACGGCTTTTCTAAGTCCTATTCCGCTACGACGTATATGTTGCTCTAATTTTGACAAACAAAATATTGTCCTTTTATTACCAGCGTTCTGCTTACCTGACAGGATAAAAACATATAATATCAAGTCAAAAATGTATATCATTAATTTCGGGATCTCCTATAGGGGAATAGGACCCCTGACCTCTCATGTCCGGCCGCTTAATCATATTGGCCACTTCTCCGTCCTACGAACAGCTGACGTCTGGAGTTTTTTTATTTTAACGTTAGAGAAATTTTCATCTCCTTATGGTTTGCATAATGTTTGCCATTCCCTATTTACTTTCTCCACTGCCCCCTCATCCCAAGATCGGATCCGACCATGAGAACCCTACTATTGCCATAAGCTCGATGGAAAACCAGTGCAATTCAACATCTACGCCATCCTTTATCAAACAGCAAATCGAGCGAGCAGTGGTCATTTCTTTCAGGCACTACACAAACTAAAAACTTATTGAAACAAGCCTCGTTCTTACTTGAAAAATTACGTACGCGATACTCAATTGCCAATTGATCGAAAATATTCTGAGACGTTTCTTCGACCATAAATAACACAACTGAAGACGGAACAGCATATAGCCTATGAGCTTCCACAATACCGGAGGCAATAGTGTTTGGAGCATCGTTCGGTACAATATGGCTCAATATCTGCAAGCAGTAAACACATTTAATAGCTTAAAAGTATGCGGTAATATATCATGGCTCTTAAGTGCTTGGGTGAATGAACTAAAAACGCTGGTAACTAAATTTCAACAAGTCTTATGGGAATAAGTAGAAGACAGTATAGTGGTGTGAAAACATTCGTTGCAGAAGGTAGAAGTAAAGGTACTCAAGCGCCTTTTGCGTGCACAGCCAATCAGCTCTCGATAGCATACGTCGATATGCTATATGTGGACATCACGCAATACCGCACAAGTTAGAACAAAACTAACACCGGCAATAAGTTTCCCATGCCTCAAAACCCCGAAGTGCAAGCTATCAGCCTCCCAGGACGTAACAGTAAAATTCGGGGACGCCATACCCCCGTACCCATGGAACGATGAGTCGCAGAGCAAAACCAACAGCGGCAATGAGTTTCCCATGCCCGAAAACCTCCAAGTGAAATTTTTCAGCCGCCCAGGACGTCAAAACAAATTTTCGAATTTTGGGTCGAGAAACCACGGGAGTGCCATACCTCAAACCCCATGAACCGGAGCCTTAATCGAAAATCAAACAAAGACATTTGTCATTTACTAAGAAATAAAACCAAGCAGAGACAAAAATTCGAAAGTTAAGATAAAAATATCCTTGATTCCGTGAAGGGTAATAAAATGAGGTAAAAAAACCCTATTTTGCTCTCTGACCCCGAACATTGGGACAGCCATACCCCCGTACCAATGGGACGATGGATCCCAGAGCAAAACCAGCAATGAGTTTACCATGCCCGAAAACCCCCAAATGAAATTTTTCAGCCACTCAGGACGTCAGAACAAATTGTAGGCCGAGCAACCATTGGGGCACCATACGTCAGACCCCATAACTGTAGAAACGGAGCCTTAATCAAAAAACAAAAAAGACATTTATCATTTTACTATGAAATAAAAGCAACCAGAGAAAAATTCGAAAGTTAAGATAAAATAATCTTGCTTCCATGAAGGGTATTAAAATGATGTAAACCCTATTTTGCTGTCTGACCCCGTACTGATGGAACGATGGGTCACAGAGCAAAACCAACATCGGCAATGAGTTTTCCATGCCCAAAAACCCCTAAGTGAAACCTGTCAGCCACCCAGGACGTCAGAACAAACTTTAGAATTTTGAGTCGAGGAACCATTGGGGCACCATGTGTACCTCAAACATCTAACATTAGAACCACACCATTAATCGAAAAGCAAAAAAGAGGCATCGGCATTTATCATCTTTCTATGCAATAAAATTAACCACAAAAAAATTCGAAAGTTAAGATAAAAATGACCTTGCTTCCGTGAAGGATGCTAAAATCGGGTAAAAAATCTCATTTTGACCTCTGACCACGAACCATGGGGCGTCATAACCCCTGGAACCATGGGCCAGAGCAAAACCAGCACATGCAATGAGTTTACCATGACCGAAAACCCCAAATGAAACTTAACAGCCGCCCAAGACGTCAGAACAAATTTTCAAATTTTGGGTCGAGGAACCATTGGGGCGTCATACCCCATACTTCAACCCCATAAATCCAGAACCGGAGCCTTAATCAAAAAACAAAAAAGAGGCATCGGCATTTGTCATTTTACTATGAAATAAAACCAACCAGAGAAAAAATTCGAAAGTTAAGATAAAAATAACCTTGCTTCAGTGAATGGTACTAAATGACAAAAACCCATATTTTGACCCCTGACCCCGGAACCAGACACCAAATCACAACACTCGGGTACAACGAGTAAATCAAAAACACAACGATAAATCGGCCGGTTTGAATGAGCCCAAGATCATGAAGTTAAGTCGTTCCCGAGTTATGGCCGATCATACACACAGACAGAATTTAAAAGATTTCACCCTGCAACACACAATCTCCACTACGCTCTGATTATCACATTTGCATGCTGTTCATTAGATGTTCGCTTGACGTTGGTTCATTGTTGGTTAAATTTCGCATTTTGTTAAGGCGCTGGAAATTGTGGTACAGGTCTGTTCAAAAACTTTTGCATGCTTTGAACTCCGTTCAAGAGCTACACGACAATTTGTCCACAAAGTGTAGGCCGACAGGTAAATTTTGTTACTACTCTACGTTGGATGGTTTAAAACGCAACAGCTATTTCGACGGAGTAGTGTAAACGTTATGGTCAAACTTGAATGTCTCTTCGACATTTTTCCATTAAATTGAAAATTTAGGAGACAAAATCTTAAACACACATGCGATAACCTAAATATATACAAAGCCTCGTTGGACATCCACAATTTGACATAAGCGTTGATTAGATTGACCAGTCTAAAAAGACCAATTGCTCATTTCCCGAAAGCAAAAATTAACATGTACAAAAAAATACTGCACTTGCCAAAAATGACTGTCGCTCGCCCGCGAATTGCTCGAAATAAATTTGTTGTAAAAATTGAATTTATTATTAATTTCAATAGTTTCGAAATTTCGAGCGAGACACCCGCTCGCAGCTCGCTAGATACTCGCTCATTCGAAATGTGACATTGATTTCTGGCACCTAAAATATATCCGACGCAACTGCCTATTGTATAAAAGACCCTGACTGTTTCTTACTTACTTAGAGAATATTTGTGAGATTTCGATAAAGCGTCATAGCTATGAAAGCAATTTTCTTTCAATGGTTATCTTTATCCAAAAGCTGTACATTTAGTATCTTACGAAATGGCGAACAGTTGGACCTGCTTTACGAGAATTTGTGATGAAATTTAGACACGTTCCACACATCGATAATGTAATTATTGGGAACTCATGTTGTCAACACTTCCTTAATACACTTGGTCCTGCAAAGTTATGGGCAGTATTCGTCAAAAATTCCTGTCGGTCGTTGGAAGCCAACTCGTCCTAATTGTAATTTAGGTTTATATTTTGAGGTGATAAACACTTCAAGCGAGCGATGAATTGAAGCTTCTTTATAATCCATTAAAGTTGTGACATCGGGTACAGTAGATAATATAAAATTCAGAGAAAAAATAACAAAACAACTCCCTCATAATCTAATCATTGCTTCCATTTGCGGTAACGAAATTCAAGCGTTCAACAAAATAATACTGGTTTGTCGATTTCCACGTTTTAGCAACGTACTTCAGACTCAGGAATTTTTAGTTCCAGAAGCAGATATTTATGCAACCGATTTACCAAATCTTCTAAACCAGCAAAACTTGCAGCAATGTTGTTGACTTCGACCTTTAAAAATAGAGCAATTATATTATAAATTAATTCAGTTCATTAAATTAAGCTATTAACTGATCAAATTACATTATGTTTACCAAAAGTAACGATTTTTGTTGAGCAAAAGATAACGTAACGAATAATAATTGACGACGGTTTCAAACAAAAGGACAACACAACGGGACACTATAGTATTAAAGCTAGCAAAGCCCAACATCTATGTAGTTCACGTTGAGACAGTCCAGTTTCTACTCCCACTCCTTGTTTGTAAAAAGACACCCATCAAAGGGTGTAATGGGGTTCTTTTAAATTATCCCCCAGCCCGCGTTTGCCTAAAATGGTCAGATTCTGGAAATTTTGGTATTTTTGTGATCCTCGAGACTCCCCTGATCATTTCGACCAAAAAATTTAATTTTTAAAATTTTAGATTTGTTCGGGTCCCAAGGGACCCAAAATTTTTTCTTAAAATTAGATTTTACCCACCATTCAATGCGGCTTGACGAGCTGAATCTAATGGTGATATTTTTAACGGGATCCAGTAACCGGATGCTAACTTATGACCAAAAGTATCGAAGGCTGAGAGGCTCAGCAATTGAACACTTTTGGCCACAACTTAAGATGCTTTTATCAGATCTCGTTAAAAATAACACAATAATTAGAGTCAGCTCGTCAAGCCGCGTCGAATGATAGATAAAAATCCTATTTTTAAGTAAAAAAATTTTGGGTTCCCATGGGGGATTTTTGGGACCCAAAAAATCTAAAATTTTAAAAATTCAATTTTTTGGTCGAAATGATCAGGGGAGGTCTCGAGGATCATAAAAATACCAAAATTTCCTGAATCTGACTATTTTTGGGCAAATGCGGGCTGCGGGGATAATGGAAACGAACCGTAATGGGTAACGACAACAATATTATTATCAAGAGTGCATTAGGGAAGAGTACGACAACGACTATCCGTGTCATTATTATGAACTGAAAAGTTGTAATTATTATCATTATATTGTCGAACATAACATTATGTATAGTACTCGCCACAATTTGACTGCTGCTTTAAGAGCGAGCTAGCAGCGACCGAACAAAAAAGCTATAAAATTTAAAAATATCATTTTATTTTTCCACGAACAAGTCGTGAGCGAACAAGGAACAAGCAGCAGTCAAATTGTGGCGAGTACTATACATAATGTTATGTTCGACAATATAATGATAATAATTACAACTCCCTCATAATAAATCATTGCTTCCATTTGCGGTAACGAAATTCAAGCGTTCAACAAAATAATACTGGTTTGTCGATTTCCACGTTTTAGCAACGTACTTCAGACTCAGGAATTTTTAGTTCCAGAAGCAGATATTTATGCAACCGATTTACCAAATCTTCTAAACCAGCAAAACTTGCAGCAATGTTGTTGACTTCGACCTTCAGTTAGGAAAGTAAGTTTCAGGTAAAACCAAAAGAAACAGTTGGATTTTGTTTTTCTAAAAACAAAGGTGTCACAGCATCAATTCTTAGCGATTTACTTCAAATCATAAATTGTCTTGTAAGGGAATTCTTGCCAGCTAAACGTCCTGCTGGCGACAACTTACGTTGGTTTTAGTTGTCGTCAACTTTGAAGAAGAAGTACAAAGAGGCGATGTCATACTGCGGATCGATTCAATAAAAGTTAGGCTATAAAAGTACCATCAAACCATTCAACCATTGACACAACAGCATTTTTCGTACATATTGCTTTATCCCAAAATTTAATTAACATATTGCATAATATAATATATACACTATACAATACATGCATTACATTACCACGTTTCTTACTTACTATTACGACCTAATTTACGACTATATTTCATGCGTCGAATGGCTTAATGGTTTAAACCGTAATCTCCCAGGTCAGTGGTCCTTTGTAAGGGTGCTCTCCAACGACAGTGCCTGATAATAAAACTTAGTCCCGTGTTAAGTGCTAAAGCTATATCATAAAAAATATCCCTTACATATGATGATAAAAGATGCAAACACTGAGCAAAGCAAAAACAAAGTCCCAGCTGTGACAAAAATGATAAGCAGTATTTCCAGTATATATGGACTATATATATATATATATATGACAAAGTATTAGTTGCTTTAATAAAGATATACCAGAAAGGGAGTATATATATCTTATGAGTGACTGTTGAAATATGGAATATTATTTGTGATATCCCAGCGGCTCATAGAATGACAACTACAAACGTGTGCGAGAAAAGCCATAAGTGTTTATTTGAATTTATCGAGAAGCCACATATGGACTAAGCCCCAACACAGCTGAGATGTTGGATGGTAGTGACCCCACAAAGCTTTTCTACATGGATAAGAACTCTCTTCATGAGCTAAACAATTAATCTTTTGTATGTCTGCATCAACATCTTAATAATAATCCCTGGGGTATCGTTAATTGGCCGAGTAACGGCGGTCTGGGTCACAACAAACTAATTCCATGTCTGGAAGCTATTAACTATATGTGCACATCACAACACACTTTTAGGCTATAGTAGCGGTTATTCATATAAGATAGAATTAATATTTTAAGGCAGTCTTGGGCACCGGCGATAGTCTGTGTGTAAATACAGAGCTTCTGTCCTTTCCCAAATGAATTTAAATTTTCAACAAAATTTTCTCCGATATTTTCTTATAATTCATAATGTTTCGGTGTTTCTGACATCTGTTCATGCAACAAATGAACACAAATATTTTTGAACAATCGCCCAAAATTAAAAAAAAACATGTATTTCGGGTCAATCGTGACCGTATTGTTACCAAAGAGTTATTGATAAATACAGCTGACCTGGCTGTGATTGAACACATAGTGTAAAATTGTATATGTGTAAAATGCTACGGTCATGCTTAACCCAAAATGTTTTTTGGCCTGGCTTATAATTTAATTTTGAGTTTTTGTTTAAAAATATTTGTGTTTGCATAGTTTTTGTGACAAATGACCTTTGGGCGTGAGAGCATAACTTTAAATTTATTGCTTTAAACGAATAGAGATCGGTGTACATTTGAAAACGGCAGTCGCTGCAGAATCGTAGCCATATTTTAAGAAAATACAAAGGGTGACAACAAAATCAAATCGATAAAAGAAATGGCCCAGTCAGTCAGACGTTTCGTCATTTGAATCTTAATAGATATGCAACAATTGGATAGATGGATGGGGTTCGCAAAATATATCACACAGCATCGAAACTATAGTCTGAAAGGTCTGACTAAAAGTGCCAATTTATGGCATAAACTCTGAAAGGTCCGACTAAAAGTGTAAATTGGATTTATGGCCTAAACTTTTTCCCGCATTCCCAGCATCGTCGGTGCCTTCGATTCTCAGCGGACTGAAGCCCAAATGCGAATACATGATAAATCGATTTCTTTGAAGCTTAAAAGTGAAAGCCAAATTATAATTCGCGGAAAACAATTTATAGCTGAGCACCGAAAAATATGAACACGATTTGGTAAAATTAAATTTATTCTCATGCCTTGTAGTATAATCGTTACAAAATGTTGCACATTTAAGAAAATAGCAACGGGTACTGGTCAGGGAATGTCATGTTTGAGCGGAGTTGTGAAACAATGAATAGGCACGTAGGGATTCCTGGTACATTGTCAAGATACACAAAGATCTTCTCGTTTTGATTCGCGGATAAGTCTTGACTGTATTACACTAGCTAGATGGAAGAACTCTAGTTTTGGCTTACTCAGTAGTGCATTAAAGGCGTGTTCACACGCTCAAACTTTTTGCTCAAATTTTGATTAAAATTTGTGCTCAAATATTGTTCAAATTTTGATCAAAATTTGAAGGCATATTTTTGGCATTTTCAGCAAGTTTGAACGTGTGGACACTGTTCAAACTTTTAAAGAATATTTCCCTTGCCAAATGTTTTATCTGAAAAGGTGTGAGCTCAAATTTTGATCTCAAATTTTGAAATATTGCAATTTTCCGTTAAAAATTACCGTCGAATTTTGATCAAAGTTTGAGCAAAAAGTTTGAACGTGTGAACACGGCTTAATACCGATGGAAAGGCAGAAGACTAAAGCCAAAGTCTTATATTTCAAACAAATAATTAAAAGCGTAAAAATAAAACTAGGCCGGATTTACCGCAATCCGCATCACGGACATTGAATTTCATGCTTTTCCTAACCATGTAACGAAACAGTCCCTCATGGTAACATGGTCCCCATATGTATCAATATGATTTAGCTATATGTGTGTACGTTGCCTACGCCCAATGGTTTCCTAAAAAGGAAACAAAGTGAATTTGAATTCACGATAAAAATTGAAAAAACTGCTAAAATTACAAATGTCTGCCGACAATTTCAGGTTTTAGATTTTCATACAATTTCATTTTTAGCCCGTAAGACTCGCTTTGAAATTTGTATTCGTTGCAACCTAGCCCGCGAGTCAAATTGAAATCAGTATTACGAGGTCTGCAGGTACAATGGATTACTGAATGACTTTCCAAAACGCTTGGCATAACTTGTCCTCCAGTTTGTTATATGGTTTGGATATTACAAATGAAAAGATGCTACGTATGGCAAAATTCTTTTTCACGTCTAATGATTGGAACCATAGAAAGATCAGTGTTTTGGAATCCACTCTATCCCGATGCTAAACAGGGTGACACAAGCCTGCGGTGTTGTATGTATAGCGAAATTCCATATTTTTTGAAAGCTAAAAGTCCAGAAATTGCCACACTCTGAAATCTCTCTTATCTAATGGCGCACAAAGTGAACCAACCGTCCCCGAATAATAAGCGTGGTGATACAATACAAATGTAACGTTCTGACGGTTCCGTTCATGGACGCTAAAGGTTTTGTTCCTACAGCAAAGTGCATATCTTTCAGTTTGTGTTATAATTGTGCACAATTATTTCTAAGCACAATTGAAAATATCGCAGTAGAAGATATAAATCTTAAATGTGCAGCAACTGCGGCACGTTGATAGCTGTGGAATGATGAAACCGATGAATTATTGTTCAAATACGCATTGTCTAAATAATCCCAACAAGAGCAATA
>JASANE010001358.1:0-15179 GCA_030248225.1 Trileptium ribeirensis
CAGCAGTGACTATATTTCAAACCCAACAGAAGGTTATGTATGGTTTGTAATTGACTTTACAGCAGTATTAAATGAAGCAATTATATTATTTGCAATGGGCGAATACCCTGCAGAGTTGCATATAAATAAAAGCAAAGAAGTATATAGGAATAAAATTGCTTAAAAGGTGATGTATAATTGAATAAATTGATAAAAATGGAAAAAGAAATAGCATTTGTTGTTTTGTTACTTTTTATAACACTGCTTGTTGTAAGCATTGATATCAGCATACATGTATATTCACCAAAATGTTATAACGTAAAATATGAAATAGAATGGGTTAGGAAAACAGAAAATGAAACGCAGTTTATTGTAAGATTCCAAAATTATGAAAATTGGAGTCATTTATTAATAATATGGGATATAGTATTTCATAAAATCAAATTGAATGCCAATAACAGTGTGTTCATTGCTACGAACAATGATGTTAAAGGATTTAGAGCAGAAAAACAATGGTAGTGATGAAATTTGTGGAAACATTAGCAAAATTTGATTTAAGAAATGTTAGGTTGATTAATGTAGTTGTTAGAAATGACGTCATTATGAAAGTATAAATACTGTTAAAATTGGTGAAACGCAATTCAGTTTGATTTTACAACGATAGAATGGACAACGATGTTGCTTTTGTGTTGAGCGATTATTTGGTGGAGGAAATAAAAGAGGCAGAGGCAGAAGTAGAAATTTTTGAACACAACTGTGGAGTTACAGAAGAATACATTGATGGGCGCTCAACAGAACAGCATAAATTACAGCATTTGCTTTCTTTGCGTGAGAAAATGATTTTTTCCGTGAAATTTATGACAAAACAAATGAAAAAAGGCGTACCGCTAACCATGGCATTTTTTAAGCTTTTTGAAATTTTACCAAACTTTTCTATACACAACAAAGATTATATTTTAAACTTGTTCAAATAATATCCCAACAGTCCTCTCAAGGACTCGTGGATTAGGGCTACTGATGATACCACGTAAAAATAAAACGCTGGATAAGGGTACCGGAAGGTCAAGTGGAAACCCTTAACAATTTTATTTATTATAATTAAAATATTAAAATTAAGCCTGCTTTCGGACGGCTTCTGCAAGCCGCAGAAGTCGCTCGAAAGTAACGACTTGAAAAAGAGCGCATGCATGAAATGCGCGAAGCGGTGCGCGCAGCGGATGATGGACCGCACCAGCCCTGGGTACGCAAGTGGTGCAATAGCGTGGTGGTGGTGGTGGTGGTGGTGGATGTAGAGCCGCCATTTTTTCTACTACTAGTAGCCTTTCCACGCTCATCAACCCTGGTAAAGTTTATCTTGAGCCGGTCGAGTAAAAGAAATAGTTTTCGGTCTCGCGTCATGTTTCCCGGATGAGCGATCTCGGTGTCGACCACACAGAGCGTCAATTTCTAGGTATTTCATGCTCAATTTTTGCACCGCATTCCGGAAGAGGAATACCTATCTAACTTTCCCAGTGAGAATGAAACATTTCATATTACTAACATCGCCCAAGCGAGGTTGCTATTTTGCGAAAATGTACGAATCTATCTTCTAAAGTTAAAGTAAGTATGAGTTCGGTTAGTGCCTACGCATTATCAATCACCGCTATTCAGGGTTGGAAATCCTACGTTGCCTAATGGCGCTTTGCTTTGTATATTAAATGCCTTTATACATTGCAAGGTGACGTTGTACCTACAACATGACGGTGGAACGACAGAGAATTTACTACGATGACCTTGACATTGCTTCTGCGGTGAACAAGCCGATTTTAGTGTCAAATTAATTTAAGGTTTGCTCAACCTAGTCAATAAATTTAATCGGAGTATTCCTGTGCTCTCAAGCAGTAAATTTTCGGAGCACCCTTGTGCTCTCAATTGTAAATTTTAGCAGCAGCCCTTCTGCCCTCAATAACCCAAGAAAACGTGGAGCACCTCTGTGCTCTCAATCGAAAATTTTAGGAGCAGCCCGTTTGCTCTCTATATACACCAAATTTTGTTTTAAACTCGGAATCAGCTTTAGCTTTAAGTAACCACTGCCTAATGCGGCGTTTACGTTATAAGTTGCCCGCTACGTGGAAGTTTTGTCCACGTACAGCCTACGTAACACCGTTAATGATATAGTGTACTGAACACCTACACTATATTCTAAGCAATTATACATGGTGTTTCTGACACCATCAGCACATATGCATGGTGTCATGGACACCATAAACTTATGGTTATCTGTTATAAAAATCCTTTGGGAAGATGCCTTGTTGTTTTTCCGTTGCAGGGAGTTTATACAGTATACGCTCTGACCATGCACTTCCTACGCAAGGCTTTAAACGTTATGGTTTATGGGATATAATCAATTAGCCTAAATAATTTGAATTTTCACTTAGCTAATTTTCCCGCCTTTTTTTAAACAACTGTTCAAATATAGGGTGTCGAAGACACCATAGTGTAATTTACACGGTATCCGCGACACTATTACCTGTGCTGCTTAGTATGGTCCTTATGACTACCATGCACCATGGCATGGTCGTGATCACACAGGGACAAATCTTCCACATGGCGGGCGTTTTATAACGTAAACGCCGCATAACTGGAACAGTGTTAAATAACAAGATGTTGCATGGCACTCAAGCTAACAAAATACAATTAATATTAAAGTGACTACCTACTCTGAGCTCCTTGATCGCAACTGACTCTGCGAACTCACTGCTGCAGCTAACTCAGCACTCGATGGCAGCAACTGCCTCACTAATCGAAACAACATTTCAGCTTATATACACCCAAAATCCAGGCTAGCTGGGTCTAGATAGCGGTTAATAATTCGCAGAATTTTTATGTAACCTCACTTTAGTTCTAAAATTAAACATTCAGGCTTTATACCACGCAGTGTCATTTTTGCGAAATATTTAAATGCTTTAATTATACAAGATTTTATTATAAAAGATGAGAAAAAGTCTTTCAATTTGTAACAAATGTACGACTGCTGCTAAGTTAATTCTCAGATACCTACAGCAAAGTAAAAACTAATTGCATGACATTTTAATAGTTTCCATCGCAATTGCAAACGATAGTTTATTACAATTTCCAAGAACTGAAGGCATCAATAAAATTTTGCATAAACTAGTACTTTTACGACAAAAAATATGCGTCAAATTTTCAGCCCCGAGTGGGCACCCTGTTATCCAACAATTTTGTAATACGAACTTCAATTGTTTTTTTATCAAGAAAAAATATACGAAATAAAGAGCACCTGCAACTGCTGCTCTCAGCACTGCCATATAAAATGTCGCCTAGCATTCAGCATAATTAAAACGATTGCACTTTGTTATAATTTCTTAGAATCGGATATCACAAGTGACATTATTTCGATTGGATCGGTTTTAGGCATATCTTATTCCGAACGGGTTGTATGGCTGCTGCAAAAGTCCATCCGGTTAGGTGGAGTTCTTTTTATTAGCAGGAAGAAAAACAAAAATAGTAAAATTTTATTATTCGCGAAAACCTTATTTATCTCCCTAAACCTAACTTAAATATCATTGCACACAACGTGTACTTACTGATATCATCGAAAGTTGCAAGAATCATTTGTTATCAAGTAGAATTTCTATATTCCTACGATGTCCTTAACCCTCTCGTGCCCGTAAGGTCCAAATGGACCAAACGCAAATTGCGACTCGTTGTGTTTACTGCGTTTGTCGTATATTGTACGTTTGAACGTGCGTTGTTGTTCGCTCGCATTGTGACGTTCCTTAAGGAACCGAGCAACAGCTCTCAGATAGCTCAGTGGTTTGTGTACACAAGTTTCAATCGTACGTTTCGGGTTCGATCGCTGGCGCAGGCTTGAGTTTGTCAAACATTCCACGATACTCAAATTAATTCGGGCATGAAAGGGTTAATACGTAAATGCTTCGAACAGAGGAACCTGTGTGCCATATGTCTCAACATTTTGTTGTGGGTGCAATTTACTTTTAAAAATAATATGATCCAAATTTATCCAGGGACCATAACTGAGGAGTGAGATCAAGCTAAAATTGTCAAAAAAATTTTGTGCTAAGATTAAGCTTTACCGGAACTAAAATTTCACACCTAAAACTCCAGATTCGGAAACTTTTGTTTTGATTAAAACTGTTTGCATGCCACAAATTTATGTTTTATGACTTACCCTGCTTTGCCAACCCTGGTAAACTTGATAAATAAAGAATCATTCTTGCTATTTTTGTCTGGTAATTTTGTCAGGGGTACTTTGGCCTTCTCAGGATCCCCGACGTCCATATTCCCCGACTAGCTACGTTACTAAAAGTGTTCCTAAAATTTAGGCTCGCAATGACGAAAAGTGGAGGATGCTATGAGATTCAACATGATAATTTGATCATACTCTGGCTTTAAATTTGGGCGCTCCAACTCTAAACCCCAACGGATAAAATCTCTTTTAGAGTAGATTTCCTCGGTTTAATTCTCATAGAACCGGCCAAATCCCGAGCTTTATTTTGCTCTCTTACACTTTAAAAAATACTAAATCTTCGGAAGTGTAACTGTTCTGAAAAATACGTCCGGCTCATCATGGACGTGTATGACGGTTGTTACATCTGCATCCGTACCACCGTAGGCGTGACTGAATATTTCAACATCAAGGTCGGTCTCCATCAAGGATCAGTTTTAAGTCAATTCTTATTCGCCATCGTGATCTTTGTACTGGGGCTCTCGGTAACCTCCGTAGCATCTTGGACACTCCTCTTCGCCGACGATCTGGTGCTTACAGCTGAATCCAGTTCAGCACTTCAAGACTAGATAGAGAAATGGCTGCAAGCCTTGGAGGGAAACGGACTTAAGATCAGTAGGAAGAAGACGGTGTACATGGGACCTGAAGAAGCGAAGCTACAAGGTGAACCTCTACCGCACGATGAAAACTTCAGATACCTCGGTACCAGGACCAACATTGCTAATAACCTTGACCCTGAAGTTACTGCCAGAATCCAGGGCGCATCGTCAAACTCGGGGAAAAGAACCGGCATACTCTGCGATAGAAAGGTTCCCGTGAAAGTCAAAGGCAAAGTTTTCAAGACCGTAGTTTTAGACAAGCACTGCTTTATGGCGCTGAAACTTGGACTACTGCGAAGGGAATGGTTAGAAGAATGGGGGTGAACGAGATGCGCATGTTACGATAGACCGCGGGAGTAACGATGCTGGACAAAGTTCGAAACGAACACATTCGTGGGTCACTAGGGATCGACAAGTTACCCCGGAAAATCGTTCAGCGAAGGCATAATTGGTTCGGCCACATTGAAGGGAACCGGAACATCTGGTGCGGCGAGTGACGAATATGCAGGCGGATGGAAAGAGACGGCGAGGAAGTCCAAACACGAGGTGGATGCACTACGTTAATAGAGACATGGCGGCGATGGGACTTTCGCGAGATATGGCTCAGGACCGCATGGTATGTAAATCGAAAATGGCATAGCAACGACCCGGACAAGTTCTGGACAAGCTCGTAGAAAGGTGATGATATGACAGATTTTGGCAAATTTGGTATCAACAGACAGTTTGCCTATCGATCCAACCACACAGTGTGTAATGATGCAGCCAGCTTAACCACTATAGTAAGAATATCGGTATAAAACGACTGTATTAGCTCGCTTGAGTAAGTGTACATACCAAATTTCTCGAGCTGCTTCGATCGTTGTAGGCCGTGAAGAGGGTACATAGCAATTTTATTAACTAGGTTCTAGATCAGATGACCGGTAGATGGTCACTCGCGTGGACCATTTTTCAAGCAACGTTTAACCCATTGGCTGTTTTACCGACGTTCTAACGGTATATTGACAATATTATTACATTACTCATTTATCAACAGCACAAAGTTTTAAGGCAAAAGATGACAGGTACAGTACAAAATTCGTATACTCCAACAGCCCGATATTTCGTACATTTAAATTCCTTTCGCCAGTAAAGCCAGAAACTTTTATATCAACTCTATTCTTAAATTTTTGGCACAAACTGACTGTTATAGATTTGGCCTGTACTCTTTAATTCACTGCACTTAATAGTTTGTCTTCTGTTTCGTGAACTCGAGTTTTTCAAACAGTTCGTTCGGTTGTTTGGTATGCGAACCATACTGTTAGACGAGCTATATGTTTAGGTTGTATGAAAAAGGGACGCTTGTCATAAGTAGTAAATCTATCATTTCAGCTCACATTCCGTGTGTTCTCTCTTATAAGATTGAGTATAAATGCTTCGTTGAGTATTCTGGTGTGATAATCTACACCATACATGAATAAGGTTCCGAAATCTCAGACGTAGCGTAGGGGGTATACGGAAGAGCCTTTTGGCCTCCCCAGCGTAAGCCAACGGCTAGGGGGAACGTGTATGTTGACCCCTGCAGCGCCGCCAGGAGGATGTTGAACCACCTGTCGTGGAGGTGGTGATAACTAAAGCCACCCCCGGGGGTGGGATCGGGCCCTCAGTGAGGATAACCCCATACTCCCTATGAGTATGTGCGATGTATAAAACCAATGTGTTTACGGATTTTCAATTAGCACTGTCAATGGCATCAAGTAGTTGTGCTAATAAAGCTCACGATTTGAAACAACGTTATGCATTAAAAATTGCTTCTATAAAGGCTCACATTACGACCTCACGTGTCTAACGTTCATTTCATTTAGCTATTACCTTCAAAACTGATGTATAAAAGTTTTGTTCGACCGAGGGTCGAATATGCTGCCTGCGTTAGTGCCATGCTCTATCTAAGTTCATAGATGTCTATAAGGGGCATGGGGTTATCCCTATATGTCGGACCCTCTAGGACACCAAATTACCTCCACTAAAGGCTCCTCACTTGTTATTCCTCAGTCTTATCGATTACTTAGAGGGCACAGATTTAAATTATCAATGAATATGCCTTAATGAATGGTTCCTTGATATTAAAAGATATAATTTTTCCAATCATAATATGTGGCTATGGAATCGCCAGCCCGACATAACCATGGTATGGTGCTTGCATACAATATCTGTAATTTTTTTACACGAAGATTTTATGATTCTGATGGCCTTCAAAGACAGTCTCTAGGTGGGTTCTGCTGCTGTTCCTTGATTTTGGAATAGAATGCTGGAATTTTGAGGAAGGTTCGTCTCTTTCTTCGAGGAATCTAGCAAGAAGGTCACTTGAATTATCCTCTCTACTACAAAGTTACAAGGAGTAGCATCATCATAAAGCACACTAGTATATTTGTCACTATACACAGAAATACAAAGACCTACAGAAATACAAAGGCCCAGGTAACCCTGAACAAGAATAACACATATTTTCCATTAAGCATATATTTCTTTGTGTCTTTTACTACTCTTGGTTATACTTCAATTTATGATGTAAACGCAGAGAGTTTATATTGGTTTTTGTTAAAATTGTCGAACTTTCCTTTTCATGTTAAAACAGCTTTTCTGCTTTCGCGGAAATGCAAGATATTACGTAGCTATACAACAGGTATCAGAATCTTTTTAGTGTTTAAATATGGGAAATGTGCGCCGGTCAATTTGTAAGGGGTTTACCAGGGGGGTTCCCGGTCCAATCCCGTCCCAAATCCCCAAAATTTGCTAAAAACGCGGGATGGATTACCAATTTACTTATCATACCTCTCCCTCCCTTCTGCGTCCGTTTGTTGCCTTTTTGTTTTGTTTCCGCGTTTTGTTTTGTTCTGTGCTAAGTTGCATTGTTAGCACTCGTTTATGTTATTAGCTAACATGTGTTAGCTTCCTTTCGTTCTTTTAGTTTAGTTTTAACCGATCTTCCGCAGAGTAAGGTGACCTAATTATCGCTCTATCGGTTTCGACTACACGTATTTATTGTTATTTTTACTACGCGTTTTGACTTCCTGGTTTTTCCGATTTTCGATGGAATTAGTGTAATTGGAGAATTTCCTAGTTTCAATCAGAGTCTTATTTGGATTTCCTAGCTAACACTTGGTGCTTTATTCGAATTTTACAACGAACGCTGATAATTAATGGTCTGGCTTTACTTTTCTGATTTTCGTTGGCTGTGTATTGCATGGTGAATACGTAGGTGAACATCTGGCTACGCATCTGGTTCTGGTAATAGCAAAGAGTCTAACCCAACTTGACAATAACTAACGTTGAGCTAAAAGTATGCTGCACAAATAGGTACTTATTATCTTACTAATTTACCTTCTAGTTATTTCCCGACTAAAATCTGAGGAAGCAAGAGCGTTTACTAATTATAACCGTATTGGATATAACACGCTCCTAGCTGATTTGTCTGGCAGCAGGAACGTTAACATAAGGAACCTAATTAGCCTAATTCTAAGGATGAGGATAAGGTAATCAAATAAACAATAATAATAATAATAATAATAATAAGTTCCCACCAACCTCCCGGCAAGAAAGGCAAGGCTTTGAGTATTTCTATGGGGAAATAACGTGTTCTGAATATTACATTTGTTGACTATTATTACAATTTGCATAAAACTCATTACTTAAGTAACAAGATTTAGACTTTAGGTCGTTTAACTAGGGAACTATGTAGCAAAAGGTACGAGTCGATCCGTCAGGCGACTACGTACCAACCCAAAATTGAAAGAAATAAATATTAATTACTCAGGATCTATCAGTGATCCGTCCTGCATTACTAGCTCTAAGGAAACCAAATAGCGTAATTCTAAGGAACAGGTTAAAGTACTCAGATAAACGTGCGAGTCGATCTGTCCGGCGACAACGTACCAACCTCAAAAGAGGAAAGCATAAGGAAGTATTAGAGTAAATCTAAGGCAAAGGTTAAGTTATTCAAATCAACGTGCGGACCGATCCGTCCGGCGATCTCGTACAAACCTTACAAGAGGACTTACTAATACATACACTAATCACAAGTACTAGATAAATTATTCAGAGTAATTGTGCGCTCAAACTTGAGACTGAGGAATAAGCAAGGCTCACTCAACTAAAAGCGAAGGGAAATAAATTGGAGTTACACCAAAAGCTAACAGGGTTTTTCGACCGAGTGGCGAAGTTTATTCGACATCAATAAGTTCTAAATGGTAGAAGTATCTATAGTGGAAAGGCATAAGTAGCTCAAATAGTGGTGCGTTAAAGGAACCCAAACCGGTGTGTAATAAATACCTGCGTATTATACTAGCTGCTGAGATCCTGAAGGCAGGTGGTTTGGTCATCGCAAGCCAACTCTGTAAACTCGTCAACATCATCTGGCAGGAACGGAAGGTGCCCAAGGACTTCAAGGACAGTATTATCATACCCTTGCATAAAAAGGGGCCTCGGAACGACTGTTCAAACTACAGGGGCATCTCCTCTCAATTGCTGGTAAAGTACTCACATCGATCATTCGACTTCGACTATGCGACACATACGAACGCCATCTCCGAGACCAACAATGTGGCTTCCGCCGAGGTCGAGGGTGTAACGATCAAGTGTTTATTCTCCGACAGCTTATCGAAAAGCGGATAAGATACGGAAAACCCACAGTCATCTGCTTTATTGACTTTGCTGCAGCCTTCGACAGTGTCCACAGAGACTCGATGTGGGGAACCTGCTAAAATGTGGCGTCCCTGAACTATTAGTAGATATAACAATAATAACAATAATATTTTTATTTAAAAATGTACACATATATAGCATACAGTAATTAAATAAAAAATAAATCAGATAGGGTTTAATCCTCTTATATCTGATTGTAGGTTTCTATTGTAATGCAAAAATTGTTCCAGGTTAACTTTTTTCAGAAGGGTTCTGAATGATTTAGTATTCGGTGATTGAATTAACGGCTTACCATCAACGTACTCAGGTAATGAGTTCCATGCATCAATAACGCGGACAGAAAAAGAGTGTTTTAATATATTTGTTTTAAATTTCCTTTTTATCAATTTTTTTGAATGACCTCTAGTTCGGACAACGTCAGAAACAACAAATGATCGCTGACAGGCATCAACATTATTGTACAGACATTTATATACCATAACAAGATCAAAGTGCAAACGACGTAATTCCAATGGTTCGAGGCTAAACTTTTGTAATCTATCGAAGTAGGGTGCATAAGCCCATTTATTCTTTTCGTATAGACGGCGTGTAAAGTACCGCTGAACGCGTTCTATCAAATCAATATCGCCTAGGTAACACGGAGACCACACCTGTGAGGCATATTCCAAATGAGGTCTTACATAAGTGATATAGGCGCATAGAAGAGTATCCGGGTCTGAGGTAAGAAAACAACGAAATAAAATATTTATAACTTTATACGCTTTAGAAGCGATCATAGCGCAATGAGAATTAGTTTTCATCGTCTTATCAACGATAATTCCTAAGTCTTTGCATTGGTTCACTAATGAAATTGGTTGACCACTCAAGGAGTAGTCCACATTAGTTTGAGGCTGTCCTAAACGTAACAGGTTACATTTAGGGGACGAGATAGGGAGTTGCCACTTACGTGACCACTCCTCAATCGAGTCCAGAGCACTTTGTAGCGCATCAGTTTGAAAAGACTGGTTGAGTGGAGAATAATGAACATACAATTTGACATCATCGGCAAATATTTTACAAGTCACATCAGACAATTCGTTAACAATGTCATTTATATACAATAAGAACAAGGTAGGTCCCAGTACACTCCCTTGGGGTACTCCAGATGTTACATCAAGATAAGGTGAAAAAGCACTGTTCACTTTGACCCGAAATTTTCTACGAGTTACAAAAGATCTAAGCCATGATTTCAAGTGATTTTTTATTCCAAATGATGTTAACTTATCAATTAATTTACTATGAGAAACCGTATCAAACGCTTTAGCAAAGTCAATATACACAATATCTACGTTATTCCCTAAATCTAGAGACATTGACCAATCATCAAAACATTCGAGAAGCTGCGTACATGTGGATTTTTTAGCTAGAAAACCGTGTTGTTCTGCAGAAACAAGATTGTTGGCGTGCAAGTAGCTTAAGATTGTCGAATTTATGATCGATTCCATAATTTTTGCGCAGTTCGATAGCAAAGAAATAGGTCGATAGTTAGTGGGATCGGACGCTGATCCCTTCTTATAAACAGCAACAACGTCCGAACACAACCATGAATTAGGCACAACATTATTTACAAAAGACTGTTCAAAAATGTGAGACAGTGGGTAACACAAAACATCTCGAAGTTGTTTCAAGAAAAATTGTGAAAACAAGTCCGGAGAATGACTGTTTTTGTTTTTATACAAGATATGTATACCGGGGCTACCAGTCGCGTACGTTCTTGCGACGGTCTCTCAAACGAATTCTCCGTCCGAACGGGCGTGAGACAAGGGTGTGTGCTTTCTCCATTACTCTTCAATCTTGTGCTCGAATGGATCCTCGCAAACTCAATCGATGAGCACGACGGAATCATGTTCTCACAGGACAATGTGGTGGCCGACTTGGAATATGCGGACGATATCGCGGTTATGCAGCCAGACGAATCGAGCTGCCAGGCACTGCTAAATCGCATATCCAGCAATGCTGCCTCGCTGGGTCTTGCCATAAAGCCGTCGAAAACTAAAGTCATGCATATCTATCATGTCGAACCAGCGCTTTTCGTCGACGGCGCACAAATCTAAGTGGTGAAAGATTTCGTTTATCTAGGATCTACACTCGACTCTACAAAGGTAGCGGCCTCAAGCGATGTCGCTATCCGTATTGGCAAAGCAGCTGCGACATTTGGTAGACTCAAAGAAAGGCTGTGGCGCCGACCAGAAATCAGCATCAAAACCAAGATGAAAGTATACAACGGAGGCATCGTCTCAACGCTTCTGCATGGGTGCTCGTCCGGTGTCTACAACAAGAAGGACCTTGACGATTTTGAAGTCTTCCAAATGGCCTGCCTAAGAACAATATCTGGCATCAGTTTACGCGACCGTATTAGAAACGTCGACATCCGACGAATCTGTGCGAACCAGCAACCGATCGCCGAGGTCATCCGGCGGCACCGTTTACGTTGGCTTGGCCACGTGGCACGCATGGACCCAAGTCGTCTTTGCAACCGCGTCTGGCGTTGCCCTGTTCCAAACGACTGGAAGTGCTTCCGTTCTGCACCAAAGAACACGTGGCAGAAAATGGCTTCCAATGATCTACAACATCTCAAGACGTCATACGGCACTGCAAACTGGGTGCGAAACACCCAACAAATCATCATGGACGTAGCGCAAGATCGAGTGCAGTGGAGGCGTATCATTCATCATTCGGGGTTGGTCACAGCTGATGGCGACGTCCACCAAGCTCAACGACCATAAAGAAAAGAAAAAAAAGAAAGAGTAAATATTATAACCTTGGCATTGTTGGCTCAATATCGGAATCATTACCGAGCAAATCGAAGTAGACACGCTACAACGCCATAGGAAATAAAAAGTATTCGGAACAGAGTATAGCGGGCGCCAAGAAAGTCACTGCATTCCCCATCGGCATACGACTGGCCACGCGTACGGACTACGCATCTTCGAGTGAAGAATCCCGTCCCAATTTAATAATATGCTAGCCGTCATAATAAATCGTAGTCCACCCATACCTACCCCCATCCAAACAAGCATACAACACCATTGGCTTAAGACGCTTATCTTTACCCCAAAATCCACCAAATTTCACTAAACTTTATATCCAATCATTCCCATCTCATTACAAATAACTACCTCTACCCATTCCCTCATGTTTCTACATAGATACCCGAGTCAACCACTAATTAACCCTAAATTTATTTCGCAGGATACCACCAGTACAGAGCGTAAAAATTTATACTAAACACTGAAAATGTGAATTTTCATTGTATATATATACAATTTTGTTCTAAAAGTATTTTAGCTTGTCGGAACTCGTTTTTCACTGCGGCTGTGTGGTTTCGCGCAAACGCGGCGCTCCGACCCTCAGCAGCTACTATAACACAATGTGTACAACTTAATCGCAATCCTAACCACCAATCAATGTTACACGGTAACAGCTGTGGTGCGACGAGTTCATGGCGCCCAAAAGTGGTGACAAAACAAAAACAGGTTTAATCGTATTTCCGGGTGATCAATATTGCCGACCCAGATGGGAGTAACAATTTTGCGAATTGTCAAATCTTATTACCATCTCTTTAGTTGCAGCCAACAACTCCCGGTGGGTCACAAATGTCTATTTATATACCAGTATGAAGAAACGATAATCGTGTACTCAGCCTTTATATCCGAAAGTCTGTTTAATTAAGCAACAGGATAAACTCGTGAAAATAATAACAACTATCCATTTTCCGTAGCTAAAGTTCGTTTTGTTAGGCGCAACATGGACAATCGGTTTATGTTTCCGATAGAAATTGTTGATACGTTATCCACTGCGAAAGAGTTCTATCCAGGGGCGCAAAGCCCACGTCTACTCGAAATAGCAAGCCCCAATTGACGATCACCCTTATGCTGAGATTAAACGAATCGATGAGATATTGCTAAATGTTTAGCTCGCTCTTTCTAATGCAACTCTCCATAACTAACACAACACACACACATATATATATATATATATATATATATATATATATATATATATTAAGACAACTAATAGTAATAGAAACTACGGACCAGAAGCATTTTTCAACCTTTAAGTTAGGCATAAGCCACCGTAGTTATTTGGACATGATTTTGCACTGTAAAGCACAGAAGTGTCCTGTATAATATTTCATTAATGTCTGCTATTAATTAGATGCACGCTACAGCAACTTGACGGCACGCTAACGTAAAATGAGACACGTTTCCATTTGATCGTCTAATCGGTAATCACGTAACCTGCGATGCGACACGACCAACTCCAAACGACACTCGAAATAATAGTTATGGTGCATTTACATTAAATTGAGTGTAAGTTGACTTAGCTTTCTCCAATAGTCTGGCGCCACTATCACAATGTCTTACAACAGTGAAAGCCAACTATGAAGACATACATACCAGCTTACTGACACTGTCAGGTTTAGCACACGAGGGAGATCAGACTCATATATCTGCTTGTATAGATTGAGCTCGCCGTAGATGATGTAACACTGCATTACGTATAATTTTAAGATTGGACTTCTGCCAATTTTGAACTTACACTTTGGACAGCTGCCATATTTTGCATTTTACTAAAATTTAAATTTCCCGCGCTGGATATATAGTTACTAAATAGACATTAACTGCGTTGGATCGCTGCCAAAATTGGAATTTTCTACGTTGGAAAGCTGCCAAAATATGAAATTCCAGCGCTGGAGAGCTGCCAAAATTTGAATTTCCGCCGCTGGATTGCCGCCATACTTTGTATTTCGCTAAAATTTGAATTTCCTGCGCTGGAAAATTACTAAAATAGAAATTAACCGCGTTGGGTTGCTGCCAAATTTTGAATTTTCCGCGCTGAGAACTACCAAATTTTAAACTTACCGCGTTGGACGGCTGCCAAAATCTGAATTGGCCGCGTAAGGCAGCTGCCAAAATTACAATTTTCTACTTTGGAAAGCTGCCAAAACGTGAAATTCCCGCCGTAAATTTGGATTTACCTTGTTGAACAGCTGCCAAAATTTGAATTTCCTGCGCTGGATAGCTACTAAAATAGAAATTAACCGCGTTGGTCTGCTTCCGAAATTAGAAATTCTCCACTGGACAGCTTCTAAAATTTGAATTTACCGCATTGGATGGCTACCAATCTTTGAATTATCATGAATATATTATATAATAAATATATTACATAATATAAAAAATTACTATGTCGTATTATAACTATTTCTAACAGTCAGGCGAGACGGTAATTTTCTCTCACATAGTTCTGCCTAACCATGTGGACATTATATATATAAAGCTTTTTGTAACCTTGGGACAAAACTGATAGTCAACCTTGACTGTTCCAATGTCCCATACAGTCACGCTTTACTGTGGAACGAACTAGAGACCATCTAGAGATCAAGTTACTTTAAGGCCTCATTAAAAGTTAGCTAAGCCGAGTATAAATGTTCATGATACCTGGCAAGAGACCATCGTGAACTTAGTTGAGCGTGCAATGCGTTTGCGATAAATTTGAATATGATACATAATACTAAGTGTTAATCCAAAGTCGGGAAAAAACTTGCGAAAAAAGCAAAACCGTCAGAAAACATATGTTGGCTAGTTAGTAGTAGAAATCAAAGGAAAACTCAATAAAAATGTTTAAAAATAAGT